>PVIJ01006699.1:0-61735 GCA_004024925.1 Scalopus aquaticus
CACTATCTCTCTGGCCAGCTCTTGTGTGCATAAAAAAATCTTAAAATGAAAACTATGCATCTATTTCTAGATAGTGGTGTTGATGAACATGTTAGTTCCCTTCCTTGCCTCCCCTCATTCCATTTAAGTTTTGGTTAATTTATTGGTTTGAAATCTCTAGTGCCTGGGACATAGTGGATACTCCGCTTCATTGAATGACTTCAGCTACTGATCAAGCAGTGGGGAGCCGCAGGAGGGAGGTCAGATAGTGCAACCTGGCAGGTGCTGTTAAGGAGCCCAAATTCTGAAGGGAATTTATCAGACTGGGAAGACTCTTGCCAGGGAGCCCAGGCCTGGAAACTCAGTTCATGTTAATGCTGCAGAGGGCCTGTGCTGAGTGGTAGTGCAGTGTGATGTTTGGCGAGCTCTGTAAAATGCCAATTTTACAGATAGCCTATTGAATGTCTGTGGGTTGGCACTGCTGGGGGCTCTATGTGGCCATGCTTTACAGGCACCCTCAAAAACCCCACTAAAATATTCCCTTTTGAAGAAGAAATCATGAACTTCTGTGATATAATCTTGCTGGGAAAGGAACTACTCCAAGCTAAATTTTATCTAAAATTTAGTTAAATGACATTGGCCAAATTACTTGTGTTAAAAAGGTTCCTTCTGTTGCAGAGATCAGAGATACACAGATTTATTAAGAAGCCACCTATGGAAATAGTCTTGGCTTGGTGTCTTGATCTCTCCTGAACTTAGAAGAGGCAAAAGATCTGCCTGGCTGAGGTATGGTGTGGTGAATGTGGTCATATTGGTGCCAGCCCAGCATGATTTGAGTAATCTTCCTAACTTAGGAGAACGGGGAATGAGGGGCATTCTCTCACAAGGAGAGAGATCAGAACTCAATTTCCCAGGCAGTGAGGACACAGCATGTGGCCTGGGCTCTGTCAACTGGATGCAGCAACACGAAACTTCAGTATGGAAGACTGGAAAGCAAGGAGAAGCTGCCATGTGGGATTGCACCTGGGCGATGGGAGCAGGGCACGACAGGGGCATGGAGGCCCCTCCCAAGGCAGTAGGGGCAGAGATGCTCCCAGCAGCAGAAGCCAAAGACAATGAAGTCAAACCTGTGATCAGACCAGTGGCAGTTTGGGTATTATTGCTAGCTGCAGAGTCCCAAAGCCCAGTCTCTAATTCTGCCAGAGATTCTGCAAGTCATTCATTTATTTTAATGTGATTTATATTCAAAACAAAACAAAACACAACTAGAGTGGGTTTTGTTGTTCACAAATAAGAACGCTGATTGATAAGGCTGTCATGAAAGAATACATAGGGTTCACGGAGTGATCAGAAAGGGCTACTGAATTCGAGGCAGGTACAGGAGGTTAATGTCAGGAGCATTGCTTTTGAGTGGTTGTACTCTACTCTTTTGTGTGGGGCTCAGATATCTGTTTCTGCCAGTTAAAATCCTTTTTCTATTCTTAGGCTCTGTGTTCTGGTGGTGCTGACATCATGCCCTAGATGTAGAGCTGAACGCGCAACCCAGGCCAGGTCAGGCAGAGCATTGCTTCTCCTTGGCGTCAGTGATTGGTCCGGGGACAGATACATGCCCCAAGGTGGACCAGCGAGAGTGCCCTCTGGGACTTGTGGTATGCATTTGGGGATTACTCTTTTTCTGCTGAGGCTGAAAATGAAAAGGAGATAAACATGAAGCATGAAGCCCACATTGGCCACCCTGACAATGTGGCAAGAACCTGCCAACCAAAGAATAAAGCCAAATGGAGGGTGAGGAAGAGATAGACAAGTACTGATCTTGATGTGCATTGGAATCCAGCTTTGACTGATGTCAGTTCTGTCCTTAGATTTTTCAATTATGTGAGCCACTAATTATAAGTTAATTTGAAATTTCAGTTTCTGCCACTTGAAACCAAAAGACTGTGACTAATACAGTGGTGGGGATTGAAATTATAGAATTTTTGGCAATTGTTTAAAGGAATTAAATTACATCCCTTTAAAGGAGGGTGGCAACAAGCACGGTGGACTGTGGTGGAGGACTATGGGTGCTTTGGTGGGAGGACGATTACATCTGAGAGGAGAAATTTCCGTACTGTCAAAATATTGACAAGGCTGTAAAACTGGTACTTCATTTAAAAAAGTAAGTAAATAACTTAAACTGTACTTATACCACTCACTTGGTTGTTATTCATGCCCATGTCTTTGAGAATCACTCTATGACCCCATCTGTCCTCTGTTCTATACTCACGTGACCAAGTTTTCCCACATCCCAGAAACACAAGGTCCTTATTTTTATGCTCCACCTCTCCCCTCCAGCATAGTCTGGGAGTCCCCCATTCTAAGTGAAGCACTCCTTTCAACATTCTGTCTGAGCACCGCAATGTAGATTGTGTTGTGACAATATAGATCTTCAGTTGCAACAAAAGGCACATCCTCGACCTTGAGCACAAGTGGTTTCCCCCTGCCAGGATGCACTGACGGGCAGTGTGCGGCAGCCTCTGTATGCAGACCCACCGGCCCAGCGGCTCCGGCCTCTGGTGCTCAGCGACTGAACTTTTCACTCACCCTTCTGAGTGTCTCTTCATCATTCTTGTCCTAGCAGCTGCCTCATTGTCTCTTTATGTCCAAAATAACTTCCCTGAGAAAGATATAATTGATTGATTGATGAAATTGCTAATCTAATTCTCATTTGGACAGGGTCAGTGGAGCTGGGCCGCATTAGACATACCAGCCAGTTCACAGGTGAGAGGACCTGGGAAAGACATCTACCCCTGTCCAGTCATTGTGGCTGAGCAAGGGTGATAAAAACACAGCAAACTTCAGGAGGAACACTTCTCTTCTTGGGGGCTAGCCTGCAGTAGTTTTTCTTAGCCAGGAATATTGAGTGTGATCGCTTCCATGCTCAGTGTGTCTGGTATATTCTTCTATAAATAATAAAATGAAATCATGATGATAACAGGGATGGGGATGTTAACAATTATTGGTAAGAATTAGCTTCACCTTTAGGACCTCTCTTTCCTTCATGACGCTTACTAAATAAGCGTCCTCCTCTCTGTGGAAGTTATCCATTTATATTTTCCTATAAATCAAAAGACTGACTTGCTTTGTGATCTTTGAGGGGCTGGAAGGAAGTATTGAGCATTTAACACATTTAATACTCCTTTTTCCTGACACAGGGCAAGCAGCTGCAACACTCACTGTAGGTCCTGTCACCTTGTAAGACCTGAGAATTCGCAACAATTTTCTCTAAGCCATGTGGGCACATTCCCCTATAATATTCCTCAATAACTAGGACTGTGACTATGGACATGCTGGCATCTAGCTTGTTTCTGGTTTATTCTGTAGTGTTGCTTTAAGCACCAAAGGTCAACTCCAGAACCTCCAGCTTCAAACTAAGCAGGAGGCTGGGACTCAGGAGGCCTGTCTCAGACTAGTTAGATGCAGTATTGGGAGCTCTGCCATTAACTGCAAATTTTTACTCCGTTGAAAGACACCCGAATGTCTCCTCAATAAGACAACCACCACGGTGGCAGTGGGACAGAATCAGATGAGGGGGTGGGCTGTACCCTATGTGCAGTTTGGAGTTTTCCCTGGTCTGACATCCTGGGTGGACCCGAGGGTTAAACTGGGGAAGAGACAGCTCCTTCTGGGCAGATTTCCACAGAGGCCCAGAGTGCCTCATGAAACTTTGATTTTTTTATATTCGAAGGCTCCTGAAATCTTAGAGATAATACTTCTCATACCTCAGTAGCTCATTTCTCCAAAATTGCAGTGTCTTCGTTCAAGGTTTATTTATTGAATCCACCAAGTTCTGGCAACTCTTGATTCTCACCGCCAAATAGTGTCTCAATATAAAACGTGGTCTCTAGTCTCCAAGAACAACCCCCAGGTGGCCCGTTCTTGCTCTGGCAAAGATTTAGCTTAGTAGTTACAGGTGTGGACTCTCGTATTAGAACCATGAGGTCAAATGCCAGTTCTGTCATATTAAATGAGATCATGTTTATTGCAAATGCCTGTAAACATTTACTGCTCTTTCTAGCTAGGTAGGATTTCTTAGAGGAGCCTTTGTACCTGTTTCCCAGAGGCCTGCTGGGGCTTCCTGAACTCAGCCCTTCCGGGGGGGGAAGGTGAAAAAAACATCACCGCCAGCCACTTGGGGCTCCTCCCAACTCCAGTTCTCCTGCCTCTCTGGGGGCCATGGTTCCAGGTAAGAACAGAGAAGTGGCCCAGGCAATAGCTGACTTGCAAATGCAGGTCTGGGCTTGGGTCATTCACTGACCTAAAGGTGTGCACGAGGGGTGCAGGTGATCCACTTATCTCAGTTTGGGGTTCTCTTTTGGGGTCTGTTGTTGCTTGCCACCAGGGGTACAGGACTTTCAGGGCAGGGGATGGGCAGTGGGGAGGGGCCTCCCCTCCCTCCCCGTGCACCCTGATCTGTGAATGTCTGGCTCTGAGAACATGAATCAGCAGGACAGACCCCCAGGTCCAGGCTCCGGGAGACCTATTCTGGGCTCAGCCAGGCCTTTGTTAAATCTCTGATCTGAGGACTGGCAACTCCTTTGAGAACAGTGTGCAGGAGGTGACGCCCCAGCACATCCAGGGCTCACTGACTCATATTTGGTAGAAGAGCTGCTGTGCACGGTGCTTTTCAGTTTACAGGGGACACACACACCCCTCATGCCAATCCCTGGGTCATTCCTTGGGTTGAACAGAGTTTTGAGAAAACTCCTTATGGAGTTTTTAAAGACACTTATTTTTAAAAGATTTATTTATGCATACAAGCTGGTGTGCAGGCCAGAGGTGTGGGGTGGTGAGAGGATTCACCAGAGACAGAGTGGGGAGCAGAACAGGCAGATCAACCAAAATACACTGCTGAGGGGAACAGCAGGTGAGGCAGGAGAGCTCTGCAGCACTATGTGGGAATCTCCCCGGCCGGGGATCAAACTTGTGCTGCAGTGGCTCTGGATAGCTTCATAGTGCTGCGACTTAACCCCTTGTGCCACCAGGGAGGCCCCCCAAAATTATATTTTATGAATTAAGTTTCAGGTCTATAGCTTTATATCACCACCAAAATTCTGCGTTCCATCCATCACTGGAGGGTAAATGAGTTAATCAGGCTTTTTACGCCATTAGCCTCTGTGGCTATCACCTGTGGCCTTTATCGTGTCAACGCAGGAGAGTGGGCGTGGGGCGCTGGTGCCTGATTGTGGACACCTGGAGCATGGGTGTGTGCGCATGTGCAAGTGTGCACACCTGTGCCCAGGCGGGAGGGGATAATAGGCAGCGTCACCCTGGGGGCGGGGGCTCGAGTTGCTGTCTCCCTGCTGTCTTGTTTCCTCTGCGCACTATTAAAACCTGTGAGGATGATGCCAAGGGCTCCCAAGTTCTCTTTTAAACTGTTAGAATGGGGGCCTCCCTGGTGGCGCAGCAGTTAAGCGCTGCGCTGTGGAGCTGTCAGCAGCAGCAATGCGAGTTCGACGCCCAGCCAGGGAGAATCCCACATGGCGCGGCAGACCGCTCCTGCCTTGCCCGCTGCTCCCCTCAGCAGTGTATTTCAGTAGATCTGCCTGTTCTGCTGCCCACTCTGTCTCTGGTGAGCCCTCTCGCCACCCCACACCTCTGGTCTGTACCCCAGCTTGTATACATAAATAAATAAATCTTTTAAAAAAAATAAACTGTTAGAATGTAGGTCTCCCTGGTGGCCTAGCGGTTAAGTCTCAGCACTATCACCTGAGTTCAATCTCCAGCCAGGGAGCTTCCCACATGGAGCAGCAGACCTCCCCTGCCTTGCCCGCTGCTCCCCTCAGCAGTGTATTTCAGTAGATCTGCCTGTTCTGCTCCCCACTCTCTATCTGGTGAACCCTCTCACCGCTCCACCCCTACCCCGGCACCTCTAGCCTATACCCAGTTCTTCTACGCAAAAAAAAAGGAAAAAAAAATAACTGTTAGATCCTATAGTGAACTTATTTGACCTGGGACCATTGCAAAACAACCACCATACCATTGACCCTTCCCCCATTACGGGTTTTTTCTACTGCCTCCCCCAAACTACTTCCTCTCTGGTAGCCACTGATCTATTCCCAGAATCTAAGCATTTGTTTTTGTTTGGTTCTGTTTGTTCATATGCTTTGTTTCTTTATCTTCCACATGAATGGAATCATATGGTATTTGTCTTTCCCCATCTGCCTTATTTCATTTAGTAGAATCCCCTGTATTTGCAAAGAATTTTGAAGTCATCTGTTCAACCCCCTTGTTGTACAGTTAAGGAGAAGAAAACGCAGAGAGAACCCGGGGACAAGCTCATTATATATGAAGCTCTGGACCCGGCATCCAGGGCCTCTGCCCCTCCCCAAACACCAGCCCATACCTGATTCAGAAGAGCCATATGCTTGATGCTGAAGACAACCATTCTGAAAAATTTGGGCTGCTTAACACTTTGTGGTCCGCTCATGTGTTAGTACGTGTTTTTGTCACCACTATCAGGTGGCCGCTCACGTATTAATACGTGTTAATCTAGTCTCTGGTTTTTCACGCCATGGTGGATTTGTTTGGAACTATTAGGAGCTATTTCTTTGACCGTACTCAGTCTAGAAGCTTTTCACATTGTTTTGGTGAAAGTGTAAGGTGTTTTATGAGAGATACTACAGTTTTTTTAATATCCAGTAGTTCAGGAGTTGTGTGTGTTTTATTGAATGCTTAGACCATTCATGCGGTGGCACAGAAAATGGCTGGCCCCAAGGGCTGGTAAATTTAAAGGGCACCGGCACACAAAGTGTTAAGCCTTAGCCTGTATCCAGGCCACACGCCTACCCCACAGCAACCCTTAGTGGCAGCAGTACTGGGTGACTTCCCACCCCCTCCTCCCAGGCTGGCCTAAGGGGCCTCCCCGAGGGACTTTGTAAATCCAAAACTGGGACTTCTCTAACTTCGAGGATAAATAGCCGAGGCTCTGCAGAGCATACCTTGGCCAGTCCTGCTGTTACAGGGTAATCCTGTGGGGTGCCTGTCTGGGTTCTCACCCGTGCGCTTCAATGGTACTTAAAAGGCTCAACTGCAGACACACAATAAAATTAATAAAAGGGTTTATTTACAAAAAGGGAAAGAAAAAAAGATAAAGACTAAATTGGTGAATGTGTACTACCAGTTCCGCTAAGCTAGAATCTGGTCGCCTACTCAGGAAAAACTCTGGCAAATCCACACCACGGACCAAAAAGGAACTCCAACCCCCAGGTCTGGTTTTTAAGTCCCAAAACCCCTCCTTAACTCCTCCCTCAGTCCTCAGTATCCACTCTTCGGTGATGATGGCATTCTGGGATTCGTAGTCCTAGGTGTCTTGGATCTCGGCTTGAGGTGGGGGTGGGGTGCTGGGACACTCCCCTCTCCTGAGGACCATCCTCTTTCACTGCCTTTCCCAGAATCCCTGAAAGAAGTTAGGATGGGACTGGAAAATTTTATTCTGAATCGTTGAGCACAGACTATTTTCCCAGCATTGGACTAGTCTGTGCCATTTGATATCAGGGGTTGCCCCTCCCATTGCCCAGAGTCTTAGACTAGTGAGGAAAGGGGGAGGGAGGACACTTCTTAGAGGGGCATTGGGTGACATTCACACATTCAGCTCCCCCAGAGAGTGGTTGCTGGAGATCCCCTCTGGGCACTGAGATGATACAAAGCTGGTTGTGCCTGTAGTTAGTTTTGGGGTCCGGCTGGGTGACCTAGTGCTGGGAGGTACGAACAATTTTGATCAACTTCACAGAAATCAGCATCTTTCCTGACTTACTTAGCATCCAGCCAGTTTACACTCAAATGAACACGCAGGGGAGGAGTTACGATACCCACAGGGGGTGGGAGAGGGATTCAAAAATGTATCAAGGTCTAGGTGCCAGATATTTGTTTCACCTCAAGATAATAAAAAATAGAACAAACAGAACAAAATGCTTGAACCAAGCACTAGGCTCTGTAGCAAAAAGGCAAGTTTGGGCTCTCTCGTGTCTGGTGCAAGTTCCCCTGGGAGGCATCTGCCTGCTGGTGGGCTCCATCCCTAGGCAGACCCAGGTATTTGTGGGAGTCACACAGTCCTGGCTGAGGCAGTCAGTGCACACAAGCACACTCTCCAAAACCTCGAGCCACGCAGGGGGTCTTTGCCCATGGCTAGGGGAGAGGAGGATGGGGGGAGTACAGGGTGGAGTGGAAGGGGAGGTAGGGGTGGGAGGGAGGTGGAGGGGTTGCCTCCAAAAAGCAGCTGGCTGTTCAGAGGCCTGTGGTCAGCCAGACGTGAATGCTGAGGAAACTTCAGCATCCACTGTCTCCCCAGGCAAAGGACGGGATCATCAGAAAGCACCTTGGGACCTTTCTCTGCACCTTTTGGACAGTGAACAAGCTGGGACCAGGCTCCTGTCCCAGTGGGAGGGGTCACCAAGCTCTCACTCCTGCAAATGGGAGGCTTTCCACTCCCCATCTGAGCCCAGGGTGCCTTGCAGCAGACAAGCTTGCCTATATAACTCCTCTGTCTGTGCAGCCAAGGAGCTTGTGTATTCCCACACCCTGGAATTCGGGCCCTTGGCTCATCCTGTCCCAGGAAGGTGACAGAATGGGGCATACATGCCTGCTTGTTTCTTCTCGCTCTACTTTGGCCTTGTGAGTCCAAGGTCATCCTGTAAGTGGTAAGACACTACGCAGCCCCAAAGCCTGTCACTTCAGCTTGCTGTGTGCCCTTCTGGAATTATCTCAAACCTGCTTGGTGAGGGGCCAGGCAACTTGGACAAAGTTTGTGGTCGCTGCCTCTAGCTGTTACCCTTAGAACTCAAAGGCCAGTGACTATCAGAAGCTCCTTAAATGCCACCGCCCTTCCTGGAGGCACAAACTCAGGGGAGGGGCGGGATCTCAGAGGCGCTCCAGGGGAGAACCTTCTGTGAGAGGTGATTGCTGAGGAAGAGGGCCTCGGCTGTTTCTGCTCTGCTGCTGGGCAGTCTATTTCTCCTTTCTCCTCCCCAAGCCTTCCTACCCCAGTGTGTGACTGAACACTCAGCTTGTCACTGCCTGAGTTACTACTAGTCTCCTGGAAAATGGATCATTTTGCAGGGCTGCTGGAATGTCGTTCCATGTCTTTCTGAAGCCTTCACAATACGTGGCATTTCTCAGTCTGTAATGTTCATGGTCCTCTCTGTGTCACGGTGAGCCCATCCAAACGTTGTATGTGGCTGTGTACGGGAAAATACCCCTCCCCTCTTTGCTCACTGACTGAGAAGTGCACTCTGTCCACAACCTGCCGGCCTACTAGGCTGTGGGTGCGTGTTTAGGTGGGTGGGGTAGCTGGGAGAACAGTCCTTAAGATCTCTGTCACTGAGTTTCTTTCTGCTCCACAATTGCTTGGGTTCCGTCCTCTCTCAGGGCCTTTGCACCTGCAGCCCTGCCAGCTGGAATTCAGTCATTGATTCATGCAACATACCTGCCAGACTTCTCTTACTGCACACTAGGCCGCTCTGTTCTCCCAGGTGGTTGGGAGAACAAGACGCTGGGACAGGGTGTGGAGAATGGTGGTGAGGTGTGGCCTGTCTTACCCTCATCTCCAGGACTCTGCCTGCCAGAACATCACTGTGAGGATGTCTGGTGTCCTCTGGAGAGAGAGAAATGTTGGAATCTGGGGTGATCCAGGAGGACTGGAAATGCAGCCCCCCTCCCCTTCCCAATACTCATCTGAGCAGTGGCTCTCAGATGTTTTGGTCATGATCCATTATAAGAAATATGTTTGACATTACAGTTACATGCACGGTATATAAGGCTAGATGGAGGCACATACAGTCAGATGGCAGTTTTTATAAGACATTACCAGCCGTTACCATATGTGGTGTGCGCTAATAGATGTTATCTATCTTCCCAACTCGATCCTGGCTCATCCTAGCCTCTCCCCTCCTCTTCCTTCCCTTTTCTCCCTTCCCCTCCTTTCCAAAACTCTCTTCATGAACTTTGAAGCCCATTAACGGATGGCAAATGTAAATTTGAAAACTACTAAATCAGGGCAAGGAAGAAAAGTTAACGCTGTGGTGACAGGAAGAAGTTTCAATCAAATCTTATTTTAAATACACTCAAGAAACCCTCTATTTAGATTCTTCCATAAATCAAATTAATTTACCTTTAATTGCATTTCTGAAGACCCAAACTTCTGCTTTGGGGTGTAAAGCAAAAAGTATTATCTGTTGGCCAAATTTAGTTCTCTGCCTCATTTTAAATTAAAAAAAATCAGAGGACAAATAATCTCACAACACATTAAAATGACAGGCAATTCCACTTTGAGTGCTTACATTGAGTGAATCACAATTGCACTTACCCCCTGGCATAGTGTGTGTAACTGCCTCACAACAGAACAGAGCCGACCCACAAAGCCTAAAATATTTACTATCTGGGCCTTTACAGAGTCTGCCAACCAAGGCCTTACAGTGTGATATTTCTTAGGGTAGAGATGGGGTGACCCCAAAATAAATGATTTTGCTGGTGTGAGGGCCAGGCTTTTCTGTGCTCTTTTCTCAGGGAAGCTAGGGTGGGGAGATAGGGAACCCCTTTGGCTTTAACTTCAGGATAGGGAGGCCTTTGAGAACTCTCAGCTAAAACCGTTTCAGGGGAACATTAAGGTAGAGAGCAGGCTCCACTTGTCTCTGGGCTGAAGGGGGTGGGGAAATAGAGGGGGCTGCTATGTGCTGAGAAATCAGTGTTGAGGGAGGGAGAAGACACTAGGGTCCAGCCTTTAGGACTTAGCAGAAGTTACCTCGACTGTCATCAGTCTTCATTGAAACAGCGCCACTAAGGGCCACTGGCTGACCTTCCTTCATTTTGGTGGGAATTTCCTTCTCTAGCAGTCACTTCCTTAGAGGAGGTGACACCATTGTAAGCCTCCAGCTGTGACTCTGTCCCCATCTGACCTGCCCTAATAATTCACTGTCCTGCCAGGTCCCTGGATCTTATGTAGCTCCATCTAGAGAGACAGGGACCTGGACATCAGAGTCAACCTGGCGGTTGATGATCAACCTCTGATGATCTTGGTGTGTTGCTAGGTTTCCACAGTTCTGTTGTCAGACTTGGGGCTGGGTAGGCAGGGCTCATGGTAACTCTGCCAGGGTGTGTCTTGTGGGGAGGGGGTTGCCCGTACACTCACATGAGTTTGTGTGTCTGTGAGGGCATCAGGATGACAATGAATGGAATGATGGAGAGTTACGTAGTCAGGCCAAAACAACCCCCGCCCTCCACACAAGTGTCCAGTCGAGACTCCCTGTTCTTTCTGCTCCATTCCAAATTCTCGTTCTTCCCAAGAAGGCCCTACAGCGGAAGGAAGAAAGGAGCAGAGCAGAGGTTGGGTTTCTTCATCTCCCCACATTTCTGGCCTGAACTCTGTGGAAACTTTTTCTAATTTGAGAGGTGGAAAGAGGCTTTCTCCAGCCCCCCTGCTGCTAATGGACAGTGGACAGCTTTCTTCGTCTCCTCTGCCGGGGCTTAAAAGCTTGACCTGCATTTCATAGAAGTCAGCTTGAGTTCAATTACAGTAGATTGCCTGATCTCATTTATTTTATCCTGTATACTTGAAGTTAGGACAGCTTTAATTTGAAATGGAAATTTATGCAAATGCTATGTAAATTAGGTCATTCCCAGATTAACTGGGGGAAAAAAATCTGGTCGCCTTAGCAGGGACCATCTGTTAGCTCCTCATTCTCTCCATATCTGAACCCCACCCCCACTTCCCAGTCCACTTGGAAACTTGTTTTCTGTGACTGAGCTGAGCTATTTCAAGGGAAGGAAACAGATCACCTGTCAGTTTTCTAGTTAGGTCACTCAAATGTCCTTTCTGCTGTGGGAAGAGGCTCAAGTGAGGGACTGGGAAGAGATTTAAGATTAATGGTGCTTCCTGTAAGGAGAGAGCCATTGTGCTATCCTGGCTTGCTCTGAGCTGAAGTCTGGAGTATCAGAGTGTGCGGCCACACCCCACACTTGTGCATGTCCGCCTCGCTCCCCTTATAATTCTTCCTTTCCTCCTTCTCTTTGTCTGAAGCCTGGAGCCTCCTAATAGAATCTATAAGCCCTCTTACTCCGCTTTGTGGCATTTGGAGTAAGAAGGTTTGGGTTTTGTGCAATCCTAGGAACATTGAGCTAGGGGTGCTCTGGGGGACGCTCATCCCTCCCCATGGCTGCAGTGCTTCTGCTTTGGGACAGTGATGGCTTCAGTCCTGCTCTGGGAAAGCAGAGCCTAGTATCCTATAGCTGGAGGAGGCACCTTCTCCACAACCCCTTAGCCTTCCTTTCCTCATAAAA
Source organism: Scalopus aquaticus (assembly GCA_004024925.1). Taxonomy (NCBI): domain Eukaryota; kingdom Metazoa; phylum Chordata; class Mammalia; order Eulipotyphla; family Talpidae; genus Scalopus; species Scalopus aquaticus. The sequence continues at coordinate 12,289 of PVIJ01006699.1, forward strand.
GCTATTAACATGAGGGCTTTTTCATTCAATGTCACTTTCTCCTTGAAAGGGCTAAAAGTCAGAAGACTGTTCAATAGTTCCTCTATCCTGCAACAAAGAAGGCTCATAGAGTCACAGCTGACTCACAGTGAAAAGCAACTGCAGTGTAAGTGATGTCGTTTTGGAGTCGATGGGTCTGAGAGCAGGGTCCTTGGGTTCACTCTGGGAAAACTTTCACCAGAGCTCCCTTTGGTGGCACACAGCACATTTCTCCAAGACAGAGACTTAGTTATACTTAAAGAACAGGTTTATTAGGAAAAGGGCAGGAAGAACTGCTCCTTTGAGGGGGCAAGTTTGCTAAGAGAGAGACCTGCATGGTGTAGGTCACGGGCAAGCAGAGGCCGCTGCCCTGCAGAGGGACAGAGTTGGTAAAGGAAAGCACCTGCATAGGCACAGAGAGACGGCTGCCCCACATTCTTGTGCGGATGGCACTGATACAGCTTTCTTTCAGCTGGGAGGGGCTCATCTTTGAGGATGGCTGTCTGTTTCAGATTTTGAATAATTTAACTAGAATGTGAAAGGAGACTGGAGATTCTACAATGGGCTCAATCTCCTTATCTTTACCTTCTGCCTAGCAGTCTGATACCTGCCTGAGTATACTTTTGTGATCTAGACATTGGTGAAGCTGGGTTAATGGTTATGCTAATTCCATCTACCCCCACCTCCTTGTGTGGGTCTGGTTTTAACCTTATTTTTATGTTATATCTCCTCCATCATTCATACTTCTGTTACTGGTAGGCCACTGAGATGTTGATGTTAGTTGTTATTGTTAGCAAAACTTAGTGCAAACTGACTAGGATGCCTGCTATCATCTTCCTTAATCTCTACCCAAAGCCACCTCAAAATTTTTTTAGTTTTTAATTTATTTTTTATTTTTTTGTATTTTTATTAAATTTTAAAAGTTTTTTAATGTACTAATGTGATATTTTCTCTTAAGCCAAGTGAGAATAAGAGTATCTTTATAAAAATCTGGGTTTTTTCTCTTGATTCATATAATAATGTACAACTGCACTTGCATAATAGACCTCCAGGCAGTGACAGTGGTCAATGCCAAGGCCCTGGGGCAGGAATATAAAGAGCCCTAGTTGGCTGAACCAGCGTAAGCAATTGTTAGAGTGGTAGAAAGAGTTGTGGGTGGAGAGTAGTGGACTTGAAGGACTTGAACTTGGCCCCAGAAAAGGTGCAATTTCAGGACAGAAACACAAGATGGCACAAAGACACTCTTGACAGTCACCATTGACTGCATAATCTGGTGATGGAGGAGGACAACCCTACCCCCATCCCCAACAGCGTCCTACCATGGAATGAAATCCAGCAGGCTTTAAGCAAATCATAAGCTATAGACACCTACACATAGAAGAACTTTGGAGGTTCAACCCAGTTTCAACCCAGTTGTTTGCCATGCAGGGTTTATGATGTCTGTGAAGGAACGCCAGGATTCTGGGGATCCACTGACTTGCAAAATGTACCTTTTCAGGGAAACCTCCAAAGCTTTCACGGTAAGGCGTCTATGATCCAAAAAGGGTAGAGAACTACTAGCTCTAGTCAGGCTTTCATCCAAGATTAGACTTGAGAACCTCCACAGCAGCAGGTAGCCTGGACCAAATCCACATTTTCACCAGCTGCCCTGGAGAGCTGAGTCTATAAGCCCTGCTTGCTTGGTGCCCAGAGAGTACCCTGACCCGCCAGGCCTGGGGACACTGGGGGCCCTTCAAGAATGGAGAGCTTTCATGAGGGGCCTGCAAACCCAAACACACACTCTCCACTGCTTTAGGCTGAGCAAACAACAAACTTTGTACATCTATGCTCTGTTGACTTTGAACACTACTTAGCTACCCCTTTGATAGAATCTAGCAGCACTTCATGTAGTTACTGAATTCATAGTCACGTTGGTCATCACATTTCTCCAGTTTCTTACCCACTGGTGGTCATTGTAAGTCTAATAGATACTGTAATATTTTAGATTATAAGTCTCTCCAAATGGCAGGGAGCGTGTCAACTAGTTTAAGCTAAATGGGAATCTTTAAAATCAAAATGGATGGTGAAAGATAAACTCAGGTAGAAAATTGAGGAGGCAGGCATTATGACTCAAAACAAGTCTTTATTGTGCTCCCAGGCGAGGTTTATGGACCCTGGGTCAAGGAAGGGGAACTTATATAGGGCGGTGTTTAGCCCAGGGGTTCAGCAAAGGATCTTCAGTTATGCGGAAGGAGCTGATTCTTGGAAGTTGTTTTTCCTCTCGTCCCCATTTGTCGGACTGGGCTATCTGGTGTTCTGGTAAGGGTGGTGAGGGGGTGGGCGCCAGGGTGTCAGGAAGTTGTTTTTCTTTAAGTTGCTCCCTGCTCAGGTGACTGAGAGGCCATCATGGCTTCCCTTCTGCCTACCCAGGCCCAGACCTAACAGATAGAACCTTGGTCTGTGGTGAGAAAGGGAACACCCAGGTTGGTAGACGTCTATGACAGGTGGACAAGGGACAGACATGTGGGCAGGAAGCACGGGGGAGGGGGGAAGGGGAGCAGGCAGAGCGTGAAGACAGCAGTGAAACGAGCTGTGGGGCTGCTCAGGTGCAGCTGCCAATGGAGACTGAGGCTCACTGCCCTGACAGAGTATGCAAATTTTTTTAAGATTTATTTATTTACGCATACAAGCTGGGGTACAGATCAGAGGCATGGGGCCATGAGAGGGTTCACCAGGGACAGAGTGGGAGCAGAACAGGCAGATCGACGGAAATACACTGCTGAGGGGAGCAGTGGGCGAGGCAGGAGAGGTCTGCCGCACCATGTGGGAATCTCCGCGGCTGGGCGTTGAACTTGCGTTGCCCGCTGCCAACAGCTCCACAGCGCAGCGCTTAACTGCTGCGCCACCAGGGAGGCCCCAGAAAGGATGCAAATTTTTAATTCAGCATCTTGCAAAAGAGAGAGTGAGAAAAAGAAAAAGGAAAAGAAAGACCTTGACACTACTTTGTCTGCTATTGGTGTTTTAAATTTGCCTTTGCTTAGGCAATGACGCCTATAGAAGAACTCCAGGATTCTGGCTCCAGGGGCCAGAGCTACTGAATATTTATCAGGAGCCTCCTGGTAGGCGTGGGAGACAGAGCAGGAAAATCAGGCCCAGTTGGGTGTCTGTGGCGCGCTCCTGGGTGCTGGCCAGACTCTGCAAGTCTCCCATATCCCAGCTCACACTTTTGAATCACGCCCTACCCTTCCCCTCCCTGAGAGGCGTGTGTAGACCTGGCTGCTTCCAGGGAGTTTGCCTCTTGTTGCCACTCTCCATGCTGACTTCCATTGCTAGCCTAGACCCAACTGTGGCTCCTTTGTCCTCAGTGGGCTGGGCTGACCAGCTTGGCCTGGAGCCCGGCCCTGGGAGGACTCAGGCTACCATGACATCACAAAGCGCTGCTTTGTGGCTCTGTAGAGGGTTCGTCATAAGTGAGGCGCTGGTCCCTGGCAGATCCTGGCATGTGGTGAGCAGACTTTTCTGTGCTGGTCACGGCATTTCGATTATGCCAGGTGGCTGAAGCAGGCAATCTGCTGGGCCCTGTCACCTTCAACTCAGGGTCGCTGGGCCTTTCATGCTAACCGGAGCGGGGGCGGGGGCCGGGCAAGCAAGGAGCAGTAGTTTGTGCCAGTGCCTGTCATTATGCAGGTTGACAGCAATGGCCTTCCTGAGGTTGTACAGGCCCCTTACATGGTGGCTCCCCCCTCCCCACCTTGAGGGCACACCCAGAACTGCCACTCCCTAGGACATGGGCCTGGGCCCCTACACAGCACAGCGTCTTTGTGTATACTGTATCCACATAAAAGCAAACATCTCAGAGGTAGGGAAGAATTTCTTAAACAAGACAGACCATAAACCATAAAATGAAACATTTCAACCCAGATACTTTGAGGAAACTCAAAAGATAAGCCACAAACTGGGCAAAGATATGTGTGACACGTAAGTGACAAAGGATTAGAATTAAGAAAATAGCATATTATTATTTGTGATACATTAAGAATATATCACACCTTGGCAGGGTGGAGGGAGTGGGAAACTAACAGTTCAGTATGAAAAAAAATAAGCTGGCATTTTACAGGAGAGAATACAGGTAGGGCTAGTAAATGCTGCCTTGTCTGCAGCCAGGAAAATGCAAAACTAGACCTTGATGGGATGATCCCTTTAGGGCAGATATTCTGGTCCTCCTGGAGAGATCTTGCATAGCTTCCAGCCCTTTCCCTGGGAAACCTCCCGGGCTCTAGAGATTTGTCATCCCAGCCAGGCCCAATCAGATCCCTGCCCTGTCCTGCCCGTCAGCACCACTAACATGCAGGTAGGCCCCTCCTGCCACGCCGTTTCTCCATGTCTTCTCTTGGCTCGTCTCCCAGGTGTCAGCCTGTCCAACAGGACTTCAAGGACCATCTTTTCAGTCCACTTCACCTCACCAGCCCGAGAGTGACTTCCATGGGGATCTCAGGGCAGATGATTCTCAACAAGGTAACTACAGCAGACAATTAAACCTTCTAGACCAGTACAGGTGGCGAGGGAGTGCCTCAGCTGCCGGCTGATCTACCTCCTTCCTTCTGGGCGGCAGCCATGCCACCAGCCGAGGCGGAAGCCACGTGTGCCAAGAAAACACAGCAGTGCTGCAGAGGCGCCCTTGGTCTGCTCGCTTCAGACTCTTGCTTGTGCTTTTCCCTTGAGGCTCTTTCTGCTCATCCTTTAAGAAACTAAATAGGCAGGGTAAAGAATATCCCGGGATGACCAAGCTAACAGCCAAAATGAGAACCAGAAACAGTGCCTATGATGAGCTTTTGCATCATTTGTGTCCAACAGACAGTAAACCGTGGGGTTTGGGAAACCTCCTGCTTCCAAATGGGTGGCCCCTTTAGTCAGCTGTGGTTGAGGGACCGCGAGGTCCCTCAGAACCCTGGGACATGGCTCCTGTCGCATCCCACTGTTTGGGTTCATGCCCATCCCGGCTCCGGTCGCCGTCCTTCATTGTGTCCTTCATGAAGCAGTGGGCAGCCTAGGTCTCTGATCAGCTCTGGCTCTCCCCAGACAATCCTTGTCAGCTGTATTCTTAAGGAGATTTGACTTCTTTCTCAGTACCTCTCTTCCTTTTTTTCTCTTTCTTTCACTGAACAAATCGAGCTTCCATTCTGTACCAGGTATGTGCATTTCACCATGTACCAGGTATTTCCTTGTGTACCAGTTTTCTAGGCAGTGAGGAAACATCAGTGAACAAAATACTCTCAGATATCCCTGCCCTCATGGAAACAATACTCCATGTGGACAGACAGGACGTGCACAAAATAAAAAGCACAGCTTATGACGTGTTCAGAGTGCTAAGCGTCCCTGAGAAGAACACCCATTTGCCTGCACCGCTCTGTGGAAATGCTTCAAGCCCCTGGGCACTGAGTAGTGACCTCCACTCTGAAGCCAGGTATAGCTTCCCATGGTCTCCGAGCATCATCTCACTTAAATCATGGACACCCCATGTGGTCGGTGTGACTGCTACCCTCAGTTTCCAGATGAGAAAACTGGTACTCGGGGAGCTTCAGTGCTTTTCCAAGACACCCAGCTGCTAAGAAAGGAGCAGGATTTGAACCCCAAACCGCAAACCCAAAACAGTGGGACTGTGATTGTCTTTGCTCTTATGTCTCCTAGTTCTGCCCAGACCTGCTCTATGCTCGGCAGCCTCTAGAAGTTACCACAGTGAGGCAACTCATAGCCTCTGACATGGGGTGATGAAGGAATTTTCAGGTGGGTCTGAAATGGCCACTGTTCCTCTGTGCAGAAGGTCCTGGACCTGGCAGCAGCTGCCTGTGGGCCCTTAAGCCCTGCTGGGTGTGGGGCTCAGGCCTCAGCCCACCCCAGCCTGAAACAGAGCACTCCCAGGCTTCATTGCTCAGGGTCAATAAAACAAGGCCAAGTGAGACCCTGGCCTGGATATTTGTAGGGTCAGTGGAAAGGTGCTCAGACACTAGGGAAGGCACCACCCCTGCGTGCCCTGTGTACTCTTCCCGTAATGTGGTGGGGCGGGCAGTGGGGGGAAACATGAAAGTTATTCTCCATGCCTTTTCCCTCCCATAGTGACAGGAAGCTGAACCCAGAAGAGGGTTGGGGGTGGGAGGGAATGAGTTCCGGTCCTTCCAGTAATAAGCTGTGTGCAAGTTGTGCAACCTCTCTGGAACTGAATGCCTTTGTAAAATGAGGCTAAGTTCTCCTTTTTCTGCCTATCTCTGGATCTGCCTTTCTCTGTGGTGAGGATCTCAGGAAACAATGTGCCCCTGCGTGCTTGGTAAGTAAAGTGATAATGCCTGGCCCTTGCGGTGACTGAAACGTGGGGCTCCCACCAGAAGGTTTCACCAGGAGGTTTGTTTAGATTTAGGGCAATGAAGGAGTTAACACTCTTACTCACTGGAACAGACCACATGTACTACAAACCCTCCACTCTGTTCCAGCAACATTATTCTGTAAAATCAGCCCCACCCTTTCCTCCACTCACCAACAGGTGAGAAGCTGGGGAGGCAGGAGGGCGGGGTGGGGGGAGGAGCAGCTGCAGAGAGAGCAGATGTTTGAAGATTGGGTTGCAGGGAGGCCCTTCCCAGGAGGCCTTCACTCCATGCTGTGTTTAAACAGAGCCCTGCTGTACAGTCACAGGTCCCCTCCCTCAGGAAGCATAAGGCCTCTCCTGGAGCTGAGTGTGAGGCCAGCAGCTGGGCTGTGGCCCTCCATCATGACAGATGTGACCCTAAAAACCAATAAGGTCCCTGCTCCAACAGGCACCAGCAACTTCTCAAGGTCTCTCTAGAGAGAAGCGATCAAGAATTCTAGTTGCTTGGAAAAAGGAAACTCTCACTTATGGTGCCCCCTCCTGCTTGCCATATGTTACTTGGTTTAACCCACGCATTAGCTCTGTGAAATATTAGCCACATTTTACACCTGAGAAAGCTGAGCCTAAAAGAGGCATTTATCTCAGCTCCATGGCTCCAACTAGAACTGGGATTAGTCGGACCCCAAATCATGGGCTCTGACAGGGCTCTTTATTTCCCAGGCAATAAATACTTCCTAAGTACCTGTTCGTCCTGCACTGCTGGGGCTCTGAAAAGTGCAGGAGGCCTTGGGGCCGGGGGGGCAAACCCATAGAGCGTGCCGCAGGGGCCCCACTGAGGTGTCCTCACTCTGGGATTCACGGAGCTGTATGTGAGACAGGTGGGACTGGGACGCCCGGGCAGCTCCTCGGATGGATGTGAGTGTTCAGACCCAAGCCAGAGGACCCCAGTCGCTGGTGTTCATGTGATGATGTTACTTAAGGCTTCAGCCAGGACTTTACTCCCAAACAGGGCCTCTTTGCTCTTTCTACTCCTTCTACTCCCCCTGCGTGTGAGCTGAGCCTTGAAAGGGTGGGGTGAGTGTGGCTGTGCAACTAAGGGCCAGGCCCAGGAACTAGCGCCTGGAGCTCGGCCTCTTGCTGTGGAGTCACGGTGCTGACTTGCCTTTTAGCCAAGCCCACTGGCCTGGGGCGCTGTTGTTTCCCCTTTCTCAACCGCCTCTGTTCTGGGAGCCAGGCCAGCATTTGTCGGCTTTCTTTCCTTTTTCTCTTTGTAAAACTGCTCTAGGCTGCCAGAGTCAGCAGCTTGCCCCAGACCATTGCCCGCTGTTTGACTGGACTGGAGGGCAGGGCCTTTGGGAGTCCTGTTTTTTCTGGGTCTCATTGTAAGGAAAATGGAGTTAAATCAGGCTTTTCCCCCCGCCTTCCTGCTGCTGACTCTACGCTACCACCTGCCGTCTTGCATTCCTCCTAGTAGGGGGCCCGTGGGCACGGGCATGTGCACCGATGATTATGGACACCTGGGCCCAGAAGTGGAGGGGTCAAAGCCGCTCCTCAGCGCTGGCATGAGGGCGGCATCCCTCTGAGGCTGGTGGGCTCAGTTGCTGTTGATCTGCCAGCTGGTCTGTCTCCTAACTCAAAATTAAAGGCCTGTAAAATGATAGAGGGTTCCAAAATCCTCTTTTTATCTGCATGAATTGACAAAGAACCTCCCCGGCCTGGGATGCTGCACAACACTCGTCAGTTAGGGCCTGCAGCAGCCGGACTCTGCTCTCCCACAGGCCCTTCACCTTCCGGGCTCCCTCTTTCTGCCCTCAAATCCTAGTGCCCTTTGTCATTTCAAGCAAGCTGCCTTGGTGGGACCACACCTCCAGAGGCTCCAGGCCTCCTGGTGGAGTGTCCTGGGCGGGGTTCCTGGTGCTGCAGGTGACTTAGGCCTTACCTGAGACAGTCTAGGGATGACTAGGGGAGGACAGTCACTCTTCACCCTGCTCCCCAGGCCTGGGCCCCTGCCTCCAGGGCCCACTGTTCCTGTTTGAAGCCCAGCGTCCTGGGATGAGTGGAGCTCCTTTCCAGAATGATCTGCGGCCTGCTTGCTCTCCCTCTGGAGGCTTCTCCCAATCTCAAGTGCCCCGTGCCAACTACGAATTATTCCACACCATAGACACAGAATGTTCGCTTACAAATCCATTGTTTTCTTAAGTGATTTCCTATGACTCTCCTTGGGGGTGTTAATCTAAATAAGCTCTTCTAGGCAAACAGGAGGGGAGATTGATTTACTATCCTCAGAAATTAGGAAGCATAAAATTATGCAGGCTCTGCTACGGAAGACAATAGTGGGGGCTCCTGGAAGGAGAGACAGGGTAATCACAGCCCTCTGCAAGGCTGACAGTCCTGCCAGGTGGTGCCTGGATCCCCCCTGTGCTCCTCAATGCCTTCCTGGGGGATGAGTGGCTCCCTCAAAACTCCCTCCATGCATCCCCCACAACACCAGCTTTCCTCACTAGTGACTGGAGCATAACCCCTGTTCCAGGCCAGTTGGCTCAGGCCATGCCTTTGAGTCACTCCTCTTTGATCTGCATCTTTCTGGAAGTCCCCAGAATACTTTGGTGTCACTTTAAGGTTTTTAGCATTGGACCACATGTGATTCTGGCTGGGCATTATTTTAACCTCAAGAGCTATGATTGTTTTCCATATGATAAAGTTAAAAAGCACAATGGAATTCCCCAGAGTCATTTGAAAGACAACATTTTTTTAGAGCCTGGAGACAGTGTGAGCCAAGTGAGGAGGTGTGGTGAGACACATTCAGTCTCTAAGAGTGTGTGTTGGAATTTCGGTCAGATGTTTCTGAGATCAATCCTGATCCTGCTGTGTGACTGCATGCAAGTTAATTAACCTTTCTGTGCTTGTTTCCTCATCTGTCAAAGGTGTTGCTGAAAAGATTAAATAAGGAAATGGATGTAAACTCCCTCACATAATATCTGGTACACAGCGAGTTCTAATCAGTGAGAATTCTCTTTCTCCTCTAAACTATGGGATGCTTGGGAAGGAATCTAGCATTAGGAAATCTCAACATTTACTAGTGGAAAAATTACCTGAGAGTTGAGAAATGCTTGGGAAGGGAGTTAGAAGGACAATGTTGTCTATAACAGGGTGATGTAGTGACCAGGAATCAAGGATATGAGAAGTTCTTTCACAGAAATTAGTAGGTTACCCCTTTCATTTGAATCCAAGTGGTGAGTGCTTTACTGTGTGAGGCTGATTACACAGAAATGGAAATATTTTCCATACAGGAAAACTATCTCCTCAACTTAGAGCCGTAGGTTAAGGAGCTCAGCGGCCACCTCTGGGAACATGGGCCCGCCTCTCCTCTTGGGAAGTGTGCAAAAGTCTTCCTAAGTGCCTGAGAAAAAATTTTCAAGTTCACTGACATGTTTTCCCCTAAATTCTCTTGACCTTCAATAAAAGAGAAACAATATAGGTAACATGATGTTATCTTGGGCCAGAATTTACATGTTCTATAAACTAAGGTTACATGTTCCGACCCATGACCTAACTCATGATCCAGCCTGCCCAGCCTGCCAGCCTCATCTATTTGGACACTGTCCTTAAGCGATAGGATCACATGATGAATAAAACAAAGTTCCATTTCTTAGAGAATTTACATCTTGCTAGAAAACACAGAAATAAACAGATATATGTATATGTGTATGAAATGCATGTGGTATAAATGTGAAGGAAAGAAAAGCAAGATATGGAGACAGAGAGTGACATGGGATGCTCGGTGACACGGCTTGGCCTGGGAAGGCCACTCTAATGAGGCAGTGTTCGAGCAGAAACTTGAAGGAACAGAGTGCATGCCAGCCCATGCCCCAAGTGTGTGCCACAGTCACTGTGATCAAAATTCCTAGGATTTCTGAGTGCCCTGGGGCCTTTGTGCCTTTGTATGCACAACTTCTTGTACCTGCAAGGCTCCATGCTGTTCAGACTGTAAATGACCTGAGATTGTGCCCCAATTATAGATTAATAAGTTAGTCTGTGCCATTTCATAAGTGTTGATAGAAGACATGAAACTCCTGGGCCAGAGGAAGGACAGTTCATTACTTCTAGAAATAGCAGTAGCCAGGGTAACAGCATTTTGTCACTGGTTTTCTGACCCTGGAGTTGGAGGAGGTCACGATCATCGGTTCACCTGTGAACTGGTCTGGGGCAGTTTGTGGCTCCTTTCCCCCTCCCCTGTTTTTGGAATATTCATTCTGCCTGTCTTCCTGGCTCCTAGGAACTCCTCCAAAAACATAGTCTTGAGATGATGATGTGGTAGTGAGACCATTTGAAAACTGTGTGTGACTGAACCCAGTTAAGGTTTCTATATAAATTTTAAGATTTGTTGGGCAGGTGCAGAAGAGTATTCATCTCGCAGCTATCCAAGACAAGCCTCATCAGTAAGTTCCCTAGCTCACGAAAACGTCCACCTACCCGTCTGGAGTGGTCTGCCTCTTCCCTCAGTCTCTCCTTGCTCTCCATAGAAGGGCCAGTTTCATACTCAGCTTAAGAGCACAGTCTTGCAATATATCTGTGGACATGTCCGTCTCCCCCCAGGCCCTGAGTGAACTTCCCATCACCTAATCCCACGGCCTCTACCCATAGTTCTGTGAGTGTTTTCTCAACTATTTCCATCTTATTTTTTATGGTCTCAGTTCTAAATAGTTTTAATTTCTTACTTAGAACTCATCAGTCACACTGATGGTGGTGTTACATCATCTGGATATTGGATGCATCCCAGTTATAATCTGAGGCTAGGAGGAAGCTATGGTGGCCAACCTTGTAGAAAGGCAGGAATTCCTTAGAAGGACTTAATTGTTAGTCTTGAAAATAACACTCCTTGTAATATTTGGACAAGTGCATTTTTGAGGCAGGACTTCCTTTCCATTTACACAAAATGGTGTGTGTTTTTGCAGGGGAGTAGAGTGGAAAATTCCCTCACCTGCCCCTATCTAGGCTAGCTGCCCAGAGGAGGTGAGGGCCCTTTCAGGAACAGCTCAAGCAACGAATGGGAAACGAGGGCTGCAGTGCGGCGGGCGCCCAGGCCGTGCTCTACAGGGCGAGGCCACTGTGGTGCTCACCATCCGGAACAAATCTTCAGCACCTTTGCCACAACCAGAATCAACTCTGGTTCCTCTGGTGAGAACATACCCTGAATTCCTCCAGGTCTGCTGGCTATGCCCAGTTGGCAGGACTTCACCACAAGTGCTGCCAACACGCTGCTCTTTGCTCACATGCAATTTATGACAACCGGGGTCAGCAATGGCTGACTTTATAGTTCCTGGAACCAGAATGATCCTAACGTAACGCTGACTCCTCCACCAGTGGTGCTCCCAGGCTGGGCTCTGTCTCACCAGCATTGAGCTCTGTAGAGGTGCAGGCAAAAGGAGCCACAGACATATCAAACCGGTGAATTAGAATCCAACCTGATCCCCTCCAGCTCCCTTACCTGGCAGGTAAGGAAATGGAGTTCCAGGGAGGGCAGGGGACCTGACCAGGGTAATGCAGGTGCTTAGTAGAGTTCCTTCCTTGCCCCGATCCCCTGCTCACTACCTCGTTTTAGCTTTCTCTGAGGTTCCCTAACACCTCTGCTGACCCCTGACAGAGCCCCAACCATTGACACTATGGCCCCCATTATTAAGTCATCTCCTGCTAGCCAGACTGCGAGCTCCCTGAGAGGAGAACAGCACCTTTTCCATCTGAATCATGAAAGGTCAATGAGTTCATGAGGAATGAGCGATTAAATGAACAGATCAGGCAGAAATGCTAGCCCTATTTTGGTCCCTTTTAAACTTCTTTTATTTTATATCCAAAAGGGCAAGTTTATTATAAAGAAGGGGAGAAGAATAAAGGACACTTGCAGAGACACAAGTGGGCAGAAACAGCTGCCCCTGAAAGTATCACGTTTGTTAAAAGAAACATCTGCATAGGCACAGGTGGGCAGAAGGGCTGCTGCCACCTTCTTAAACTTTTTAAATGATGGGACTTAGCTGGACCCAACTTCAGAATAAGCAGTGTATCTTCACTTCCAAGTTAAAAAAAAATTAAGTTTTTCTTTCCAAATATAATTTCAGTATAATTGAAGAGATTATGCCATTTTGATTCTGTAGCTTATCTCCCAATACAACCCCATCCCTTACCAGTTACACAGTGTTAACTGGAAATAAAGACTCAATGATAGTGAGACAAAGCGTTTGTTAGGTGATCAAAGTGGGGATTTGAACTGTGAGAGTTGTTCTAATAAACACAAGTTTGTATTTAGTTTATTTAGGTAGTATAGTGAGCTATTAAGATAAAGAGTTGTAATTATTCTTGATAGGAGAGCTATTTTTTTTAAAAAGGTTTATTTATTTATGCATACAAGCTGGGGTGTAGGATGGTGAGAGGATTCACCAGAGACAGAGTGGGGAACGGGACAGGCAGATTGACTGAAGTACACTGCTGAGGGGAGCATTGGGAGAGACGGGAGAGGTCTGCTGTGCCGTATGGGAATCTTCCCGGACGAGGATAGAACTCATGCTACAGTGGCTGCGGATAGCTTCATAGTGCTGAGATTTAATCCATTGTGCCCCCAGGGAGGCCCCCTTGATAGGAGAGCTTCTAGATCCAGGTTGTCTTGACTTAAAGATATGCTGATGCTAAAGGAAGGCAATGTAGGATTTAATCTCTTCCTTCCGAAAGAATGCATTGCAGAGGTGCAAAGGCCGGGTACTCCTAGTTAATCCTGCACTGGACTAGGACACTTAGTCGTCAGTGGGTATGAAAAGACTGGCTTTACTTTCAGGCAGTAGATTCCTGCATGGTCTACAGGAGGGAGTCTGTTCAGACTTTTGAGTCTATGAAGATGGCTTTGCTCTCCTGCCTGCTGGTGGGTGTACAGCTGCCAAATTTTACAGTATGCTTACAACAGTCTTGATCAAGATACTCATACTCCAGTTTGAGAAGCAACATTTGGGGAAGCAGGGCTGAGCTGGTGACTCATTCACTCACTGTCCCTTTTTAACTCTCTTTCATGGTTGCTTGGTCAAAGTCTTTCTGTCTTAACTGGGCCTGTACACTTGACCTTGAATGGGGAAGGAAGAAGTAAGAAGCTTGGAGACTGTGGGGGGTGGGAGGGACAGAAGAAGGCAAATGGTATGTGCTCAGTCTCCCGTGAAGCATAACTTATGTGTTAGCAAAGGAACTAGGACCCCTGTTCTTCCACATCCCCCCCACCCTACTCTGCCCAAGGAAACAGGTTTCCTGGGTAGCAGGGAAGGGAGAATAGTTCAGGACATAGGGTCAAGGTACTCTGTCATTTTGCCAATACTGTCCCCTTTGAAGGCCTTAGCCCTCTGCTCTGAGCCATGACATCTTCAGCACTGCTGTGGTAAGTTCCACAGGAAACAGGAAACGTGGTTTAGCAGACATCGTCTTAAGATCAACGGAACAGAGGGCAGAACAGCTATCTACAGCTACATGGTAAAATGAAGCTTTGCATAATGAACCCCAAATTCTAACAGAGTTCTCTCCCCAGAGAGTATCTGTGGTTGGCACCCACCCGTACCTTGCGTATATATATATATATATATATATATATATATTTCTTCTTACCTCTTAAGAAATGACCAATGTGGGCATTAAAAAGTAAGAGTATTTCAACGAACTCTCTTCCTGAGCTTAGGTAGCAAGAAAACTAAATACAAATCCTAGGAAGGAATGCTGTGCTGGCTGATTTGGCATTTCACCCTAGCAGAGATGGGCCCTGTCATGCTCGCCCAGCTGGGGGCATGAAGGTTCTGTTTGGAAGGAGAAAGGCATCGTCTGAGCAGCTCTGGGTCTGTAGCAGGTTTGGTGTTCATGTTCAAGCACAAAGGTAAACGGACCGTAGCAGTGGGTTAAAGGATCATTTATCTTCCTGCTGATAATAGACATGAGCATTGGCTGGGACCCAAACTTCTTATCCTTGAAAAACACATTTTACAGATTGCTGGCAAAAACAGCCAACCCAGATTAAGCCGCCAGACCTAACTATTTTAAATCTTCCTCCTACTCTTCTTGAAAAAATATGAGAAAGATTTTCTAGGCTGCTTCTACCCTTGTCTTCCCCGAAAGACTGTGAGCAGTACAGGAAAGCCTGGCGATCTAGTAGGGTTTTGCTGCCCTTCAGAAAGCCCGCTGTAAAACTTCAGGCCACTTTCATAAAGAGGTAATAATTTGCACTTCAGAAAGACCCTGAAGTTTCTCACAAGATTCTTTCAAATGGCAGACTCCTGAGGACATTTAGGATTTATTTACGCATCATTAACTTACTTGTCAGAGAAGCTGAAGGGGAGATGCCATCCTCAAAGGGTGATCAAGCAGGAAGAAAGATAAAGTGCTTTTGAAATGATAATGTGAAATAATGGGAACAAGGATTTGTTTCCTAGGCACCATTGCAGGAAAAAACATGGAGTGTGTAAAGGGAGGCCCAGAAGCACTGCTCCACGCTGACTACAGAATTAGTATTTCAGGACTAGCCATCCTCAGTTGTTGCTGCCATCCTATTTTTCTTGAAACTGCCACATAAATTGGATCATCATAAAATAGGTTTCTGCAAATTGGGTTATATAATATATATATTTTTTCTTTTTAAAGGATTTATTTATGCATACAAGAACTGGGGTATAGGCCAGAGGCGCGGGGGTGAGAGGATTCATCAGAGGCAGAGTGGGGAGCAGCATATCTACTGAAGTACACTGCTGAGGGGAGCAGTGGGCAAGACAGAAGAGGTGTGATGTGCCATGTGGGAATCTCCCTGGCCGGGGACTAAATTCGTGCTGCTGCAGTGGCTGTGGATAACTTCATAGTACACCACCAGGGAGGTCCCTGGATTATATTTTTTACCACAACAACAAGGTTAAAAACTTAGAGTTACATTCCAGTTTATGGACTTGACCTGAAGCACATCAATTGTGATTTGAGATTTCTGTCAAAAATGCAAAACTATGGGCCTCCCTGGTGGCGCAGCGGTTGAGTGCTGCGTTGTGGAGCTGTGGCAGCAGTGATGCGAGTTCAACGCCCGGCCGGGGAGAATCCCACATGGTGCGGCAGACCTCTCCTGCCTCGCCTACTGCACCCTCAGCAGTGTATTTCTGATCTGCCTGTTGTGCTCCCCACTCTGTCTCTGGTGAACTCTCTCGCTGCCCCATGCCTCCGGCCTATACCCCAGCTTGTATGTATAAATAAATAAATCTTTAAAAAAAAATGCGAAACTACAGGGTCATTCTTAAAATCATGCTGGGAGTACTATCCATTGGGCATAAAGTTTCTGTGTGCCCCCAGGCTCCTGCTGCTCTAGAGGAAATGTCCCCTGAGTCCTTGGGTGCTTCTTGAGCTGGTTGATGATCAAATTAACATCAGAGAGGTTAGTAAGAAAAAACAACAAACTGAATTACATATGTACGGAGAATCTACATGGATGTAGGTTCTAAAGTAAATGGAGCAGAACCCTGAGCTAAGAATGGGATGCCTGGGGCTTCCAGGAGAGAGGACAAAGACTGGATGCTGTTTGTCTTGTAAACTGTGCCAGATAGACAGGTTTCTCTAATAGAAAAATTAGTTCTGATAATCCTAATTCAGGATAATACCCCCAATTTTCATCCTGGATAGTTAAAGGAGTGGTACAAGTTTCTCATGAGCCCTCAGCACCTTGATTGACCTCAGTGCGAAATAATCCCCATGCCAAAGCAGCACATGCTAGGAAAGCCCATTCTGAACACCTTGGAGGAGACCTATCCTTCACTACTACTCCCTGACCTGCTGACCTTGCTCGACCATTGACATGCATTATATTATTACTACCCATGAGATAGGAATGCAGGTCTTGGTCCCTGAGTTTGACATAGTAGGAAACTGAGATTCAGAAGTGTGCAACTAGTTGGAACCACCACAGGGAGTTATGGTCTGCGCTTTCTTCCTACTCTTATGTCAATAGCTTTCTTCTGTAGGATTGTGCCCTCCTCTGAGTCACATTCGGACAATGGACCTTGTGTACTTGTGTGGCATCTCAGGAGACAATGCTTTAAATGCATGTAACACTCTAGCCTCACAAACTCCCTTTTTTGATTGCTATTCCTACATCAAAATACCTTTCCATCCATCCATACATACATATAAAGAAATATATAAGTATATAAAATTTTAAGGAAAATTTTAATAATGAATCACACAGTGAAAAGTACAAAGCATATTATAGCAAAATGTGACTTACAGACACAATAAACATTTGCATTACTCTTTGCATTACTCTTATTTAATATTTTAGAACCAGGTTTTGAAAGTAAACTAAAAACTGTGTCTGACATCTTTTTTGTTTCTTCCCTAAAGCTTCCAGCCAAGGTCTCCAGAATCGTTCTCTTGACGTTAGAGTTGCTGGAAATGGCACAGAGCTGGCTTGACAGTTTGTTGACAAAAACAGCAACGCTTCATACCTCATTGGAAGGCTGTAAAGCATGTTCCAGGTCATTAACTGAGACTTTTTTTTTTTTTAAAGATTTATTTATGCACACAAGAACTGGGGTGTAGGCCAGAGATGTGGGGTGGTAAAAGGATTCACCAGACAGCAGGGAGCAGAACATGGACTAAAGTACACTGCTGAGGGGAGCAGCTGGAGAGGCACTGCTGCACCATGTGAGAATTTCTCTGGCTGGGGATTGAACTCATGCTGCATCGACTGTGTACAGCCTCAGAGGCAGAGACTTAACCCATTGTGCCACCAGGGAGGCCCTCATTAACTGAGACTTCTAAGCAGAGTTGCTCGATGCCTGTGGGTAGTGGGATTAAATAATTTTTTTTAGCGTTCACTTTTTTTGGTTAAAAAGTGAATTTTAATTGCATATAATGCAATTAACAAAAATGCTTGATTCTTGGCACTAGTTATTTTTAATGACTAATTTTATTTTAATTCGTTTTGCTAATTAACTTCTGCTAAAACCAATGCCCAACCAAGAAATCTAGAATATCGCCACCAATTTCCTTTGGCCTGTGGGTCACTTTTTTTTTGTTTTGTCTTCTTAAGTAAACTTTAGTAAGTAACTTTTACCACTAAATAATATATAATTTTGAATCAATATTGTTTCTGAAACACTCATGTGTTTGATTAGACCGTACTTTCACCCACTATATTATAGTAACAATCTTGGATATTTTATTAGTTTTATCTCTCACTTCCTAATCTTTGTTTTCAGATAATAAATTTCTGAAACTATTTTATAATTGCTATTCTTATTTAAAAATGCAGATTTTGTATATTGATTTTATACTCAGCTATCTTTCTAAACTCTCATTAATTCTTATTCTTGGAAGATTTTTTTGGATTTTCTATATGGACATATATGTTCATAATAACTGTTTACTCTCTTGCTTCCTAAGGTTAACAGCTTGTTTCCTGTCTCTGTATTGTCCAGGATCCCCAGTACATTGTTATGTCATTTTTTAAAAAGATTTATTTATTTATTTATGCATACAAGCTGGGGTACAGGCCAGAGGTGTGGGGCGGTGAGAGGGTTCACTAGAAACAAAGTGGGGAGCAGAACAGGAAGATCCACAGAAATACACTGCTGAGGGGAGCAGCAGGCCAGGCAGGAGAGGTCTACTGCACAGCGCAGTAGCACTTAACTGCTGTGCCACCAGGGAGGCCCTGTTATGTCACTTTCATGCATGTCATTTCATACCTTTCCTCTCCATTCAAACATTTATAACTTCTTTACTCATTCTCAGTTGATGAGCTTGCTTATTTTAGTAAGAAAATGGTTCATTCAAAGAAAGGTTCCTTAGTCTAATGACCACCAAATCTACAAACTTTCAAAAATTCCCTTTTTCTTTCTAACACAATGGGTATGTTTTGTTTAATCTCATTAAGATCAGTTTTTTCATTGGCACCTATTCCCTTCCTCTCCCACCTTCTCAAGATCTCATCTCTGCAATTATTCCTTCTCCACTTGCATCATCTTTTTCCCCCGTTTTAAAGTGAACCAGTCCTCTCAGCTTAAAAACATACTGTAATAGGACCTCCCTGGTGGCCTAGGGGTTAAGTCTCAGCACTATTGATACCGGAATCTCAGGTTTTCAGGTCTAGTCTCCCAGCCAGGAGTGGACCCCAGGCTGCAGGGGCAGCGCTGAGGCCCGGCCACTAGACCTCCATGAGTTGGTGTCCCAGGGAGCCGCAGCAGGAACTTCGCTGACGCTCAGGCAAGCAAGCGAAAGGAGGCAAATTTGCTTAGGGAAAGAAAAAGTTTATTAGCGAGAAAAAGAACAGAAATAAAGTGGGACTCCCAGGCTGATGGAACCAGGCTAGAGCAGGGCAAGGAAGCCGAAGTGGAGTCGTGTCTCAGGGAATACAGACCTTCTTTCCCTGGTTATTCTAAAGCTCCATCAGTCTCCTTGTAATTGGTTAGTTCTTGGTGGTCTCACTCACTGCCTTAATGTCTCTGTGCCCAGAATTATGTCTGTGTCCCAGCCCTTACCTGAGTTTACTTTTCTGTATCATCCTTGATTTGGAATGTACTGTTGTCCCTAGTGCTGGGGTGTTTGATTAGCTCCCTTTGGAATTTGTTGCCCTTGTCTCTGAATCTTCTCTAGTCCTCTCTTGCTCTCATCTCAGAAGCTTCTTTAACTCTTGGGAGGCCCCTGCCTGCTCTGTCCTTGAAGCTACCAGATTACCTAACTTGCTATCTCACTATCTTGCTATCTCACTGTCTCACTATCACCACTAAGTCCTGAGTCCCCAGCCAGAGAACTAACACACATGGCACAGCAGACCTCTCCTGTCTCACCGGCTGCTCCCCTGAGCAGCGTATTTCAGTAGATCTGCCTGTTCTGCACCCCACTCTGTCTCTGGTGAATCCTCTCACCCCTTTGCATCTCTGTCCTACACCCCAGCTCTTCTATGCAAACAAACAAACAAAACCAAAGAAAATATACTGTTAATAGCTTAAATCTTAAGAACATGAAAATGCCTCCCTTGACCCTACATCCTCCTTCAGCTCTTCCAGTTCTGTTCTCCTTTACAGTATACCCCAAGAATCATCCATTTTTCTACCTTTCTCTCTCACCTCAAGTACCTTTTCATATACTTCTATGTATGTGCTGTATTTCATAACAAAATTATTTTTGAAAGATACAGTAGGTTGAATAATGGCCACCCCCAAATGATAAATGGAATTTGTTAATGTCACCTCATTTGGAAAAAGGGTCCTTGCAAATATGATCAGAGGCTTAAGATGAAATTATTCTGGGTTGTTGTTTAGATCCTAAATGCAATCACAATCGTCCTTTTTAGAAGCGAGAGGAATTTCACACAGAAAATAAAAGGCAGCAATGCGAAGACAGGCAGAGATCAAAGTGATGTGGTCACTATCAAAGAAGCCAGCAAGCCTAGGGACTGAAAGAGGTGAGGAGTGGGCCCCCCTAGAGACTCTGGAGGGAGTGTGGCCGCGGTGACCCCTTTATGTCACAGAGAAAGACAGATTTTGAAGTTCTAACTTTCAGAACCGTGAGAATAAATTCCGGTTGTGTCAATCTATCACGTTTGCATTAACTTGTTAGAGCAGCTTAGGAACCTCTTACAAATCGTTATGAGTGGGTGAGAGCTGCCTAGGGAGGATTAATTGGGAGACCCAGCAAATTTCCAGACATTCACAAATGATTTTTTTTTTCCCTAGCAATATTCAAGCAGTCTGAATGTAGGGACAGCGAACTGAAAGAATGACTTGTGATTGGGTTTTTGTTAGGCAAGCAAGTAGCGAATCTTGTCAGGAGAGTGGGGTAGCTGGGTAGAGAATAAAGTGAAGCAGCAGGGGAAGCGGGCCAGCGATCTCAGAGCCAAGAAGGGATGCAGTGGGAATTATCAGAAGGAGCAAACTGTAAAGATGACAGCAAAGATGAATTCATAGAGAGGCAAATAGGGTAAAGAGGTCTAGGGTGTGGTTGAGTGAATAAAGTGTAATAGTGACAGATCAACCCCTAGGTTCTTGAGAATGATACTGTGACTTAGGCCCCATTACTTATCTCTGATCTCGCCTAGGGTAGTGCACGCTTCTCAGTTTTTTTTTTTTTTAAAGATTTATTTATGCAGACAAGCTGGGATACAGGCCAGAGGCATGGGGCAGTGAGAGGGTTTACCAGAGAGAGTGGGGAGCAGAACAGGCAGATAGATGGAATACACTGCTGAGGGGAGCAGACCGCGAGGCAGGAAAGGTCTGCCGCACCATGTGGGAACTCGCATCGCTGCTGCTGACAGCTCCACAGCGCAGCGCCTAACAGCTGCGCCACCAGAGAGGCCCTCCGTCTCAGTTCTGATAGATCAATATATGCTTTAAAAAGACTCAAAGTTAGGTAAATCAATTTCCCAAAACAATCTAGCAATGATCAAAATATTTTTTATAGTTTTCACATGGGCTAATGGCTTGAGACTCCTTTCTAGAGATTATAAAGCTAAGTTTTAAGGTCTTTTCAAAATAAAATACTTTTTATCAGTAAGAAGCAATGCTATTCTAATATGCATACAAGTCACCAGAGGGACTTGTTAAAATGCAGATCTGGCTCAGTAAGGCTGGAATGGGGCCTCAAGTTCTGCATTTTCACTAGCTCTAAAGTGATGGATTTCTACTGGATCCAAAGTCAGAGTATGAATCAGATTAAGTATTTTCCTTTTCTAAAAAGGTGATTCTTAAAAGCACAGCATATTTGGAAGTGATCTTCACATCCAGGAAATGAAGCTTCAGCAGAACCAAAGTGGATATGTCATTTCAATCTCCTAGAATTATGACGGCGGCTAAATGGAGTATGGTGAGTACCTAAAGACCATCAGGTTGTGACAAGGAATCAAACTATATTGCAATGGGAGCAAATGAAAATTTCCTATCTATGAGAAAAAATGAATTTGGCAAGGTTGCAGCATGAGATCAATATATGAAAATAAATTGTATTTCTACATAGTATCAATAATTAGAAATTAAAATTAAAATAGTGATTATAATGGCTTCAAAATATTAACTACATAGGGCTAAATCTGTCAAAACATGTACTGAACCTGTACACTAAAAACTATAACACTGTTGAAGTTAAAAACCTATATAAATGGAGATATACCATGCTCACAAGTTGGAAGACTCAATGTTGTTTAGATGTAGCAAGCTTAACCAAATTTATACTATATTGTCATTCTGGTAATACATAAAATTTGTTATCAATGTTGAATATCAACAGTTCTTACATTGTGGAACAAATAAGTGGGAAATAGTTTTCATTTAAACTGATCAAAATAAGTCCTTACATAAATGTATTATTTTCTATTTTTCATCGATTTCAACAATAATCACCACATAACTATAATAGAAAGGTTTAAGTGTGATGTGTCAGTAATAAACAACACTTTAGAGCAAGAATTCCTTTCTAGATCTACTATAATCTCAGTAGCTATTAAGATTTTTTTTTAAGGATTTATTTATTCATTCATACAAGCGGGGTACAGGCCAGAGGCATGGGGCAGCGAGAGGGCTCACCAGAGATAGAGCGGGGAGCAGAATAGGCAGATCGACAGAAACACATTGCTGAAGGGAGCTGCGGGTGAGGAAGGAGAGGCCCGTCACGCCATGTGGGAATCTCCCCCGCCGGGCATCGAACCTATGTCTCTGCTGGCGACAGTTCCACAGCGCAGCACCCAACCACTGTGCCACCAAGGAGGCCCAGCTATTAAGATTTAATGTTAACTTTATGAACATCCACCCACAGAAAAATACCAAAACATTCAGTTATTCGAGGAATAAAAAGACCCAGGTAATTCTGAAGCTTATTCTGCCTCTCTGCCTGAGACCACTACCTTCTCTGCTCAAGTCCCATAGACTCCAGGTTAAGAATCTCTGTATTAGAGGTTATCAATAGTACTTATAGCTCACATTTATAAAGTGACTACTATACACTGAACATTTATTAAGTCACTTCATTCTTATAAATGTTCTTCTAAGTACTCTATTTCTCAGATAAGCAAATTTAGGTACAATGAGGCTAAGTAGTTTGCTCAAGGTTACTAGTTACTGTTATGATGAAGCCAATGTTTGATTTCATGCAGTCTGGCTCCAGGGCACGCACTCTGGACCAAGGATCTTTGCTGTCTACCAGACAGTCAATTGTCAGAGAACTTAACTTGAATGTTACGAACAATTATTTTTTAAATGAGTGAATGAAAAAAGGATAGAACCAGTTTCCAAAGCATTTTTTTGTAGGTCTCTTTTATTCCTTGCCAAACATTTGAAAAACCTATTATGATAGTCTATTTCTTGCAATTTCTATGTCTTTAAGATGAAGATTTCTTTATAATATAACAATCAGTGCATTCTTTCTTTTAACTTCTTTATTAAGTTGGTAGCATAAAAGGTATACATTCCATATTGACAATTCTTGTCATGAACAAAAGCAACAAAAATAGGCAATAGCAAGATGTGCTTTACATATATATAAACAATCATGTAAGAATAGGAAATCTTGCCCTGTATAACAAAAAAAAGCAAAATGTGAATAAGCCTTCTATTCAGAATATACCCAAATGTATGTGCAGACAAAGCACCCATAATAGAGCTCACTTAGGTTCCTTGTTTATGATGCATAATTCCTTAATCACCAATTTACGAAATAAGAATGAACATAAACACAAAATCCAAATCTCATTTATTTTCATAATATCAATGCTAAACTCAAAATAGCAACTTCATTGACTCTAAATGTTAAATGACTCAAAAGTAAATGGCAACTTTAACTTTTTTAACCCTATGAACAGGATCTACAAAAAACATGAATTATTTTACTCAAAGGAGACGAAGTCTTAGCCTGCACTTAAGTAGCATGAGCAACAAAGGACAGCAAATATCACCCAGTAATGCCCGCACATATCAAAGTAACTAGTTGAACCATGTTCTTTCTATTTATGTAGCAAGTCTATTAAAAAACCAATAATGGAAGCTTTTACCTCATGCAACAGAATTACCATCAGCTACACATCTATAGAAAATTCCAAACTCCACTCCTCAAATACTTTTAGTATACTTAGTAAGAATGGTAGGTCATTCAGAAAAACAATTAAAACATACACCCAGTCTTGGCAATTAAAATTTTTTTCATAACTTATAAACAATGTTCTGATATAAATTGTCAACTAAATGTTTTTTTCTAAATATGATTTATGTAATCAAGGTTCTCTTATACAAAGACAGGTCTTACGTATACGATCTGTACAAACTTACTGTAGTGTATGTTCCAAATAGATATTTTCTTCCTATTATGATATGACATATAATTCTTCTGAGTGAAGATATATGATAAGGCTTAAAGTGTAAACACTTTGGAAGGCAAAACAACTTAGTGAAGAAATTACTGTTCATTGAAAAATGTGTATCATCTCATAATAGGCCCCTGAATTTTCAAATTTACATGTGAAAATACATTTACATCTTAAATTTCTAGGAAAGGCACATGCTTTATGTAAAAAAAAAGCAGCAAAATTTTAAACCCACCAATTTTATTGAAAAAGCCATTACTTTATTAGAAACAAATAATGGTTCTCAAGATTTGGCAACAGGTCATAGTATAGACGTGTATTTCACCCAGTGTGTTTCTCCCTTTAATTATATTCCAGTAGGAGGTGGAATACCTCCTTGGTTATGGGAAGTAGAAGTATTTGATGGGCTGTGTAAGCTGGTCTCCTTGTACACAAACCATGCATTTCCTCCCCAAAGTATCATATTCAGAAAGCCAAAGATCTAAAAAAGAGAAAATTAAATAAGAAAATCTAGTATCTACTTAAAAAAATTGAATTTAAAAAATATTAGTTTTCTTTAAATATTTGATATTTTTAGGTAGTTTTTATTTCATTTAAAGTTTAAACTACACATAAAGTGAAGGAAAAAGGGGAAGACTCTTTCAATGACAAATTTGGGTCTATAATGACATTTCCATGAAATAAAGCTAAATTTCTAAAACTAACATAAAATCATAACTAAAATAAATCTTACTATCAAAAAAGATGGGAATAAATTTGAGAAAACTAAAGGTTTCCTTTTACTTCTCTGTATTTAGACTTAGTGATTCTGGATGAAGCAAAATAAAAATTCATGTTTTCTTCTTTGGGGAACTTTCACGTTTTGCCCATCTAACTGGTTAGAAACTGCCCTTGTGAATCTTTTCCTATTTCCCTACTTTCTCTCCCTATTACCATCTCCTCTAATCCAAAAGCTGTAGCTAGAAGAGAAAAGAAGTCACAGAACTTTATTTCACATTTTGCATTCATCAACCTGAAAGAAATTAATCTTTCCAGAAAACAATCTGATATAAGATAAATATTTCAGAGATAAATTGAAAAATTCAGAGTCAAAAAAAATATATATGAGACTAAAGAGACATAGGAAGTAGGAGTGGGGTCGAAAGCTTGAATAAAATTACTTAAAGTCAAAACTTGCATACAAAAACAACATTGCTGAAATTGTCCATCTCCAATCAGTCATTATCAAGCAAAAAATGCAAGAACTTCTAAATTACAAAATTATAAAACACAGAAGTTTGGCCAAATTGCTCTATAAGGAAGACAGTGTTTACTTCATTCACTGGAAAAATATTTTCTTAGAAAGACACAAGAGCCTTCCCCTACCCCAAACATAATATACTCAGCACATTAATAATACATTTATCTGCATTTTGCTAAAATACATTTAATAATATTTAAGTTTATACAAACAAAATTTTTTATTTAAAAAACTATAAAAGTATTCTTTTTATA
The DNA here is from genome assembly GCA_004024925.1 of Scalopus aquaticus. Lineage (NCBI taxonomy): Eukaryota > Metazoa > Chordata > Mammalia > Eulipotyphla > Talpidae > Scalopus > Scalopus aquaticus. The sequence goes on from PVIJ01006699.1 coordinate 37,470, forward strand.
AACCTAGACCAACCAAGTCAAGAGAATAGGCTATAAAATCAGATCTTGTTCAAACCTTGGATTGCCACTGAGTAGCTGTATCACATTGGGAGAATTAACATTTGAGCTACATTTCTTCCCAGTTGTAAAATGAAGATAATAATACTCTTTCACCCTTCTGTTAGAATTGCTGAGTCGCTTAAACAAGAAGTGAGTGTAATTCCCTTAGCACAATGTCTGGTACATAGTCTAAAGAGCTGTTAGTGACTATTATTTCTTCCTTTGAGGGAGAATGCCTGCTTGCATAGTCTACTTTAATGAAAAGACTCAGTCCTCCTTAGTAAAAACAAAAACTAGTACATTCACCCAGAGATCTATTAAAAACAAGTTTTCTTAATTCTCTAGTAAGATTTTTTTCTAATGAGGGAAATAAAGTATTTTATCGATACTGCATACATACCACAGATACATTTAGGGATCCCATACTAGTTACAGAGCCAAAATAACACGTCACTCCGCTATGACAAGGCTGAAGTTCCTGGATAATATTATGACCGGTAGCTATTTTAATATCTGTAAGAGCTTTAGCCCAGGCTGAAGTGCTCACCAACCACAAAAAAGTGGCAACCACAGTAACAACAAAGTCCTAAAGCAAAAAATAAGTATGAGTTAATAATGAAGTCAATTTAAAAATACTAAATTTCAAATCCACGACAAAAAGTTAAAATTTCAGTGAGCCCACCAATGGCAACAAGAAATGGCCTTCATAATATACTTAATAAAAAAGACCACAGGTAACATAATAAATATTGCCAGTGTCTAAGATACAATAGTAACTAAGAGTCAATTATTTCTCTACCAGTCTAAGACTTTTAAATTGGAAATCACAATTTTACACAGTCCTTACCACAACCTGACCTTAGCTTCTCACGCTGAGGATCATATCTTAGACTCTATTATGACCAATATCCCCTAATCACCCTTTCAATCATCCTACTCCCCAACATCACCTCTTTCTAGCTCACTTCCTCTGGTATACCAATCCCTCTTTGACTCTCTCCAAGACCCTCAATCTAATCATCACTTTTTTACTGTCTCAATTTCATTCATACTCTCAGTTCTCTCCTCAGTCAATTTATATTTCAAGGACCTTCATTATGATCCTTTGCATACACTTTCAACTCCCTTAAATGTATTAAGAAATACAATGCCTCTTGGAGAACTGATAAATAGTTCTTGTATGCATAAATAAATAAAAAAATCTTTTTAAAATAGGTTTGGTTTAAGAATCTCTCCTCAGATAACAGCAACAATAAATATGGACAAAAGATTGTTTTATTCCTTACTTACCATTTGCAATCCTATGATCCAGGTAGCAAAAATTAAAAATAAATAAGTAAATAAATAAAGCCTGTTATGTTATTTAATATTCTTTCATATTTAAGCAGCCTTTCCTTTAAAATTACTTCATAGAGAACTAGCAGATGCCAGTATTTTCTCACAGAGATAAATGACCAGTATCATAAAAACATGTTTTCCCTTCAAGTCAGTAACACTAATACTGTTTTTTCATAGTGGGTGTTCAGCTTAAAACCATGGCTTATCTTTGGACTTGCCACTAATAATCTAAGACAGATTCTACTAACTAAATCTTAGCGATTATTTTTATTTCTAGCTCAGTAGATTCTCAAGCCAAAAAATGTGTTAGGGCCTCTAACTCAAATTCTCAAAGATTCAGATTAGCTCACAAATGCCACTAATGCTGAAAATAAGAATTATCTGGGTCAGATTTTAAATTAAAGAATTTGGGAATACAGTACAGGAGTCAGCACACTTTTCCTGAAAAGGACCAGACTGTAATATCTTTGCTCTCTGACAACTACTCTGCCACTGTAGCAAGAAAAATAGTAGAACAATACATCACCAACAGGATATGGCCATGCTCCCAGAAAACTTTACTTGAAAAAACACCTGTGTGTCAGATTTGGCTTGTTTGCTGATTCGCGATAAAGACTATTGAGCTCAATAAAAGACAGCGAAAAGGCATAAAGGGGGTCTTTGAAAAAGAGAAAAAAGTAAGCAGGAACACAGTTACGAGACTACTAATACGGTCAGCAATTCTTCAAACTAAAGGTATTAATTTCTACTTAATTTCTCTGCTTCTTGCAATCTATTATGTTCTATCACACATTTGAGTTCTTTCCAGATTTAAAACAGAAACAAATAAGCAACCTCTGTACTCCCAAGAGTACAGAGAAAATGCTGCAAACAGGTTGAAAGAATTGAGTGAAACATGACAGCTTGAGAAGGCTAAATCTTGTGACCAACAGGTCCAAATATGTCGAACTGGGTTATGCCAAGAATTTTTATTTCCAGTCTAAGAAAATAACTGTTTAACTTCAAATATAATGTAAAAAAAGATTAGAAAAAAAATATGATGTATAAACAATTATTTCTGTATAAAAAGACAGCAATTACTTACAATCATGGGATATTTTCTACTATCCCGATAGAGGTTTGTGTAACCGATATAGAGCAGAAGAGCAGCAATGCAGTACAGGAAGACAAAGACTGCAAATGTAACATAGAATTGTGCAGAGGAAGAGTAATCTCCAACAAGAACATGACTATTCCAATGTATATCACACGCATTTGTTGCTGTTGTCTGAAATGACACCTGATTCAACCTATTAAAAAAAAAGATTCAAATAAACTTATGAATTATTAAACTTTTCCAAGTTAGAAACACGTAAGTGGAACATTAAAATGAGATTTTATGAAACATTCCCAAATACATACATTTTCCTTTTAAAACAAGAGAAAAAGTCAAGTATTTAAGTTGAAAGTTTTCATAAGAAATGTACATAAATTATAACCCAGGAATTGGTTTATGAAAGATTAGATATAGACTGAATTAAGCACTTTCACACCCAGATATTATTTTCCTGCAATGAAAAATTAGCCGATTGAGAGGAATGATGCAAAACAGTCTATAATTTTAGATATATCCCATTCTAGGAGGCAGAGTCAGTGTGACTAGCTCCAGGAGATCCATTTATAATAATGTATTTTAATTCTGGATTAATTAGCAGCTAACTTCACATTATCTTTAATTTTCCCAATCTGTAAGTGACAAACGCCCTGCCACTAAGGATGCTCTAACAGTTGCTGTATAGGGACTTCGGAAAGAAAAGAGAGGTTGGGGGACAGAGAAACAAAGATAATTACCAAGTATTTGCTGATATATCTTTAACACAAGGTTTTATTTAATCATCAAAACAAACTTAAGAAGAAAATTTTCCAATTTATTGGGTAGAAAAACTGTACAAGAGAGGCTTAAATACAGGACATATTCAAGACAATTTTCAGTGAATTCAATCAGAAGAATTTCACAAATAAAATAATCATTTTAGTTTGAGAGTAAGGAAATCAAGTTTTATGTTGGTGAAAGAAACAAAGGAACTCTATATAAATACATGTATTAGAATTCTATAAAGGACAAAATTATTTCACAATTGCAAATATGTAAGAAATCTGGACTTTTCAAAAATTTAGTTAAATTCCACCTCATGGCTTTCCACACTAAGCTGATGGAGCAGACTTGTTTTGTTTTTAAATTTCAATTCAGTGTGGGGTGATAAAATAAAAATGTCAAAGCAGTGGCATATAAAAGTCTCTAAATTCTTACTTTTATTGTCCACATTTATTTCAACACAGACTGGTAAAACGGTATGAAGACGGGCAGTCTATGTAAGTACCATGGCTTGAACAGCAACAACCATTACTTACAAAGGAACATGAAGTTTTTTTTCTATTCCCTAAGATCAATAAATTGCTGGAAATCGTAGTAAGTCAATATGAAAGTGAATGCAGGTTGTTAAACTATAAAAGCAAACAAATAACTCACCTGAATGGATAAGCAAAAGTGGCAGTAATTGTTTTATTTTCAGAAACTTTAGGAGGACAAGATACTAAAATGTCTGTTTTGCCCTTAAAACCTCCACAGGTGGCAAAAGCAAAGATAGATGCAATCTATACAAAATGAGACAAAAAAGGGGAGGGGGAAGAGACATTACTAGATCTGAAACATGGGTCATTAAAATCTTTTATAAATTGGCTGTTAAAAACTAGCTCACTAACATTCTAGAAATTCTTAAGACAAATTAAATGCATATATGAAAAAATTTAACATTTTATGCAATTTAAAAAAAAATTATTTTGTGTAGAATGGGATATAGGCCAGAGGTACCAGGTGAGGGGGGTAAGAGGATTCACAAAGACAGAGTGGGGATCAGGACAGGTAGATTTACTGAAATACACTGCTGAGGGGAGCAGCGGGCAAGCAAGGGAGGTCTGCTGCGCCATATGTGGGTTAGCTCCTGCCCTGGGATCAAACTCAGGTGATAACGTGAGACTTAACCCCTAGGCCACCAGGGAGGCCCCTTATTTGCAATTTTTAACAAATGTGATTTTACTTTTCCCAAGTATAATATAAAAATCTGTATACCAGTCCTGTAACAATTCATTTGTTCATACTCCAATGTACCTACTAAATATTAGTATGAAATTCAAAGGACATCTTATTTATTAATATAAAAAAACCAAAAGGAGTGAATTGGAGGTATTTTTATTTGGAACTCAGGGGCAACTGTCAAGTTAAAAGGTGGTAAGCAAAGAAGAGATACTATTCCATACAGGGGCTCTTTAAAGTCTTACTTGTGTGTATTTATGGGTCTCAAAAAGTAGCTGGGGGCCTCCCTGGTGGTGCAACGGGTTAAACGCAGCACTGTGAAGCTGTCCAGAGCCACTGCAGCGCGAGTTTGATCCCCAGCCAGGGAGATTCCCACATGGCGCAGCAGACCTCTCCTGTCTCACCCAATGCTCCCCTCAGCAGTGTATTTCAGTTGCTTTGCCTGTTCTGCTCCCCAATCTGTCTCTGGCCAATCCTCTCACCACCCCACACCTCTGGCCTACACCCCAGCTTGTATGCACAAATAAATAAATCTTAAAAAAAAAAAACACCTTAAAAAAAAGTAGCTGGAAATTTGTTTTCCTGATCACATACATGTTTTAAAAAAATGTAATGATGATCTGTCAAGTGCTACTGACAACAGAAAAAAACCCCGGAAGCATCTTAAATGTTGACAGGGAATCAAATAAACCAATTCCTACAATGGAACATTATGCAGTCATTAAAAAGTCAGGTGTCTACATCTCTGTCTACAAATACTCTCTTTGTGTAATACCTTACAGTATCTAGATGGGATGCTGCTCAATTACATCTCTAATTTATGAATTTTATTTTTTAAACAGAACTGACATCCAGCAAATACTTTAGAGTTAAAAAAGACAGCAGAATGGATAATCTCTCAGCATAAATATATCTGAATACAAGAATGAAAACAGAGGCCCAGAAATGAGTCTTGGACTTATACCTATATTTAATATGAGAGAAAAGAAACAGGACACTAAATTGCTTCTAGTGAATAAAATAAGGTAGAGAAAATATATGTTCTTTCTGAGATTAGGCAACAAAAGACACCACACCTTCTGTTCTCTTTTCTCACACTCTAGTATCACAAACTAGAAGTCAGGGGCTTGTTGGGAGGATATTTAGGCAACTTATAGTGACTCATGTGTCAAAGAATCAAGGATTACCAGTGGACTAGCAACTGCGTGGTGATCTTGAAGGTGGACTGGCTGAGGCTTGCCAACAGCCATGTTAGTGAGTTGTAAGGCTTGAGAAGACCCCACAGTTAGCCAAAACTTTGACAGCAACTATTCAGGAGACCCCGAGTAAAAACTACCTAGTGGCATCCAGATTCTTAAGACACAGAAACCCTAAGATGATAAATATCTGTTGCTTTAAGTGTTAAGCTTGGGGTAGTTTGTTATGTTGTAATAGATAATTAATACAAGCAAAGAGAGTTTAATAAATGGGACAGATGGGCTGCAGACTTACATGTACAAATATGTACAAAAATCTTGAAAAAATTTAAAGACAATTTTTAAAAAATCTGTGACCACAGTGAAGAAAAACAAAACACTAACCATAATTGTTAAATACAGCAGACAAATAACTTTTTAAAATAAAAAGTCAGCTTTTGAATGTAAAAAAAGCTACAAAGTAGGTGAAAGTATTTGCAATACTGTAACAAATGATTAGTATCTACTAGTATATAGACCTAAGAGAAACTCTTGCTAATGTATACTAATAGACATTCCTAAAAATAGTGACATTATTTATAATACTGAAAATGGAGGGGGGAAACAACAGGAAAATTAATAAAATACAGTCATATATATTTACAAAGGGAAATTATACAGTAATAAAGAAATATGTGAACTATACATACCCGTATCACATGTCTGAATCATAAAAAACTAAAGGTAAGTGAAAGAAAAAAAACTTCCTGAGATTACACAGAGCAGAGAACAAAGTAAAAGCTCTGTTTACTTATCTGCATCATTCCTGCTACTATTCTGGCTCAAGTCCTCACCATTTTTCATTTGCATTAACCCATCAGACTCTCACTTCTGATCTCATCTCATCATAATTCATCTTCTACAGTGAGGGCTCTAGAGCTGCAGTGTCCAGTAAAGCAGACACAGCCAAATATGGCTACCGAACACTTTAAACATGGCTAGTCTGAAATGAGATAAGCTGGAGTGTTATATTTACTCTGCCTAATTAAAGAAAAATATGAATTTCCAATAATCTACAAATAAAATCCTATGGATCTAACATAACCATCATTTTAAGACTTTGTTGTGAAGTAAATGTCATGTTTACAATTCTAGTATTTAGCTTACAGAAAAAAGGCAAATACTTTATACTAAATAAGGTACAAAATAATCTGAGGATAAACTAACTATATTAACTTACTCTACAGTCTACTGCTATTTTGATTTAGTAGCCTATGTGAAACCTGGCCTGCAGATATATTTGTATGGCCTTCCCAGTACTTATAAAAAAAAAATGTGAACTTGGCAATTTAATATCAGCATATTCCACATGAAAATTTGAATTTCTTGCTTTTCCTGAGTGTGTGGGTAGATATGCAACATTAGACCTATGTCCCCATAAAACAATAATCACCTGACATTGAGTGACAGGAGGCACTTAAAACATGTCATCTGTGTTCCAAATTGCCATCACTTTTTTATTCTCAACAATCCTCAGAAAACCTATTAGTAATCAACTAACTTAGACTATTGTTATTCTTCCAAACAGTTTGTTTCACTCATTTACATGAGGAAGGTTAGCCCTATGAGCACTTTTAGTCTAAAATGAGTAGTACTGGTATGCTGATTGATACTTCCTTGCCACTTGTAAAATTCATATTCCCATCCTTCTCTATTCCCTAAAAAAATGACTAAAACTGCTGACATGAAATTCTATCTGTAACTTATAAGAATCCAGGGACAGGATGACAGCAAGCTTCATTCCAGGTCAAAAAGGTTCCATATACATTGTGACAGCCTCAAGTTACCAGAGAAACAGTTCCATTTATCTCTGCCCACTCGATGACTGAAATGGCAAATCTTGCTTCACTCATTTAGAGATATGCAACTTTGGTGGAGTACTCAACTGGTGGACAGGAAGAAAATACTTAATAACTTATATTTATGTCTACCTTTAGATTCAAACAAGAATTAAAGCTTCACTGAAATTTATAAACCACTGAAAACCATGTTGGGCCTGTCCAAAAGAGAAAACAGAAGCATTAGCACGCTATGAGATCTAGTCCTCAGCTACCTTATACAGTAAAAAGTTCACCAGATCACAAGGTGGAAAAAAAAATTAGAAATTATTAGATGAACATCAGATGAATGAATGAAATCTACCTTGAGTGTATAATATAGCTTAAGACACTGACATAGTAAAATAGGTATCTAAGCTATAGATTGATGTTGGGGCTCCATGCATACAATTTTACATTCATAGTGATTTACTAATATAATAAAATGTAGAGACCACTGGTATTTTCAATAAGTTACATGAAAAACAATTACAGTTCTAGGTCCTATTCTGCTGAGCGTTTTATTAGGCGGAACACTGGTACTCATCTAATTTGTGGCCATCTTTCACATGCTTGTTGTTGCAGTGTGCTACTTTTTTTCATCATTAATTTGACATCATCTACTTAAATTTCTTTCTGAAGAGGTTTAATTGAAATTTTCACTAACAGACCTAAAAGTATACTGTGCAAAACCAAATGTACACTGTTTTACAAATTAAATGATCACTCACTACTTTAAAAAAAGAAGTCACAGCATGTTTGCCTAGGATTAGATACCTAGAGAGAACATACTGATTTTCATGAGGAAAAGTCTGAAGTGTCCACTAAAGATACTCATTAAAAAAAATTTTTGTTATTGATGTTGTTATTCCAGTTTATTCCCACTGTGCACTAAGGAGTGAAGTGAATTACAAAGTACTTCTGTTTCATTCTTCTATCTCCTTTTGCTTCTAAAGTACAATCAGAAAGTTCCAGACAGCCTGTTAGTACAATTTGATAACCTTAAGAATTCTGATCATGAGAGGTAAACTTGAATTTCTGCTGAAATAAATAGCTACAAGGTTTTTGCTAACTTATATGTTGAAAGCATCTTTCTGTCACCATTATTCTTAAACACTTATTAAACAGATTATGAAATTAAAAATCCCCAAGTAACTGAAATACACTTATTTTCAAATTGTTTCAGACTATTCATTTTTGTATCTTCAGGAGTGGATGGATATCCTGACTGTTGATCTGGCTGGCTGTCTTTAAGTGAGCCTGTCACTTTATGGAAAACTGAGTCTTTGCTGCCAATATTATGAATTTTAAAGTGAAAATTTTCTTCCATATGTTTTAGAATATTTGACATATATCGGCTGAGAGTATGTTTTTCTCCTTTTATCCCCATCTATTTGTTTTATAGCCATCTCCTGGTCTAGAGCTCTAGTTTTATGGCTGTGTCTAGGTGGCTGGCTGAGTCCCCTAGCCACATCATCAGTGCTCAGCTCTGGTCTAGTCAGAAATCCAGATAGTACGTTGAAGCTTTTTTCCCAGATTTATTATTCCAGATCTGGGAACAATTTTTCTACCAACCGTATTTTCTGTTCCAGCCCTAGTCCCCAATGATGTTTGTCTTGTATTGGAATAGTATCCTTCAATGTGTGGTCTGCGGGCTCGTAGGAGTAACCAAGACTCTTCAGGGAGCTCATGAGGTCAGAAATACTTTCGTAACATTTTACTAAGACATTATTTGCTTTTTACACTGTGCTGACACTTGCACTGAAAAAGCACTAGTGGATAAAACTGCTGATAAGAGTCACAATAGCATCAAACGTTTCATTTCCATGCACCTGCAGTTAAAAAAAAGGGCTAGTTTCACTTAAGAATGTCTTTATAAAGTAGTAAAAGTTATTTTTATTAAGTTCTGATTCGTAAGTCTTCTTAATGTTCTTTGTGATGAAATGGGACATCAAACCAAAATACAATTGCTGTCTCCAGGGACAGCCAGTATTATGCTGAACTAGTTATTTTTTTGATGGAACAGTTGTATTACTTGAGTGAATAAGTAACAAACTATAGTTATTCAGAATCTGATATTTAGCAGCTCTTTTTCTCCAAAATGAATGAAGTGGGCTTTCCTTCAAGGGAAACTGGCAGCATTTGTTGTAATTGATAGACTCAAGCTTTCAAGTGATATATTGATATTACTATTATTATTTTTAAATGTCTCAGCTTAGTTTCAAAGGTGGTAAATATCAACAGCCCACATAAAACAAACCTCTTTGAGGCTGTCAGTATTTAAGAACATAAAGGAGTTTTAAGACCAAAGTGTCAGAACTACTGGATTAGAGCACTGCTCTGTTACCTTAATTTTCCCTTTTATATTTTATCAGAGATTATTTGGATGAGTGGGATGAGTGTGTCTGTGTGCTCCGAAAGCGTATGTATATTGTCTATGAAAATAACATGTGATTGACCCCAGGAGAGCGGTCATGGTAAATACTGAGGGTTCCAGGTCGAAGAAACAGAAGCAAAGAGAGAGCACAGAGGTGAGTAAATAAATTTATTAACATGCTTTACGAGTACAGGTGTCTTGGTAGGCATAAAATGCTATATGAAATCCTTTTCCCCCTTTTCCATTATGGGGTAAAACAAGACAAACGGCAAAGCTAAGAAAAGATGTTTCCCAAAAAGTGGTCTGTGGTGGAGACAGCCTAAAATTGTAAATATTAAGCAAATGGATGAGACAAACATTAAGTCTATATATGCTCTATCCTGCATTTTCCTTCATAATCTGCATGGTCCCTATTTGAAAAAAATCAATCTATTTGGGATGACTAAACCTATGTATTTATATGAACTATTAATGCATTTCTGAAAAGCTGTTGCTTAAACAAATCGAAATGTGAACAAAGGGTTACACATTTTCTTATTCATTATTTTATAGTAATTTTCCTGAATATTAATTTAACCATGTTACTTCATGTTTTTAGAGGTTACTTCAAATTTGTTCATTAATTCTAAGGATAAAAATCAGAAGAAAACATTCAAACTTGATAAATGAATTAAGAAGACTCTACTGGCTTTTAACTCCTGAGATCATATTATAAACATGTATCTTAAAAACAACAAAAATTATTTCAGATATCTTTTATTTTTGTTTCTTAAGCTTAAAGTTTTGGGTAATCTTTTCATTCATTTATTAAAAGGCCCATTAGACAACACAAAGGTTAAGCCCTTAAAACTATTAAGATCAGACTTTTGATTACTATATATCACTTCTCTAAGCCTTGGGTTGTAAGAGGATTAAATGGAAAAAAAAAAACAGGCTAGGAAAAGCACTAACATATATATTATAATCAACAAGTATCGTTTGTTAATACTGACAATAAATTTGACCAGTCCAAAAAAAAATTGGAGATGGTTAATAATTCTAAAATTAAATTTAATTAGCCTGTAATTCCTTGTACATTCCCCAACAGTATCTTTTCTACAATTTTTTTTAAATGGGTGGAATTAGGAAAGCATATTACTTAGATTCATTTAGGGCTAAGTATCTGTTCACTGTTCATCCTACACAAGAGAGCAGCAAGAAAGTTCAAAATACAGTGTTTAATAGCAAAAGGAGATAAAAAATGTTAATGAAAAACCTTGATCTAAATAATAGGGATAACTGGCTACCAAATAAGAACCACATTAAATCTGTCAGAGAAATATTAAAGACTTTATAAAGCTATTTTGACAAACATTAATCCTTGACTTTTTAGTTCTTTGTTCAATGCCTATAAATGGGGCATCTAAATTAATTCTTATCTAAATTAATATTGATATAATACACTCTATAGGCTGTTAAAGGCAGGACCACATGCAGACAAATGAAAAGCATGTATCATTTGGGAAGGTATAAAACATGCTAATAGAAAACTCAATGATTTTGACTGACCAGGAGATATGTATTTAAGTAATAAAAGACTCAATTCTATCCAGTGTAGGGGTCTTCTTTGTAGAAACACAGCATCTCAGTGCTGAAGTATCTAAGAACTCTTCAAGTACATCCACACATTTATGTATTAATGCAATCATTCCAACAGCCTCCAGTTTCTAAAGCAACAAGTCTTCCTTGCTTTGAAAATGACCTTTCCAAACCATCCTTTATAATGTTGACAAAATGAAAATTCTTAAAAGGCAAATCTAATTATGTCATTCACTTATTTAAAGTCTTTGAATCAGTTAGTCCTGACACCGTATCGTAGGAATTCTGGGCTTAAGTGGAGCGTGTCCAGCAACAACCCAAAATTCTATACCCTGCACACATGCATTTTCCTAAGGAAAGGGCCCAGATTATCAAAAATTAACCCCAGAGGGTTAAGTTAGGATAAAAGTACAACCTATTCTGCAAGTCCTTTGAAACAACCCAGAGTCACCCCAAACCACACCCTCCCTCCCAGTACAGGTCCCAGGGAACTCCAACTACTTTTAAGTTCTCAAATAGAGCTTTGCTGCTTCCACTTTACACAGAACTTAACATTAGGATTCCCTTTGCCTGGAAAGTCATTCCCATCAAACTTCCCTAAGTGAACTCATGCTTCAGGTGTGCTTTCTTTTAGGAAATCCTTCCTAGCTCCTCTATACAACTGCTCTCCTCTGACTTACTATATTCACTCATTAAGGTATTTAACACATGTTAACTCATGTTATTAAATTTATTTCATGTCCTTCATATTTATTTTCATGCCTTTCTTAATAGATCATGAGAAAAAGACCATTTTTTAAAAAATGCATTATTTTTTATTGGGGTAATATTGGTCTACAACACTGCACGTGATACAGAGGTACAGGTTCACAACCAGTTCAAATGCATGTTACACCCACTACCAAAAAGATATACTCAAATATTTGTTGAATAAATAGTACAATGCACCATTAACAAAGAGTAGTTTCTACATAAAATAGTCTTGTAATAAGCTGTTAGAACTGAACAGTCTTTCCTTAATAAGTTTAAAAAGGATATTTAAAATATGTATCAGACTTATCACTGCCAGTAAACTTTTTTCAGAAACCTTTTAAAATATTACGGAAAAAAAGTTTTCTAATTCTCTTTAATTGGCAAATATAGCACAAATATAACATGACTCTTGAAAGACCTTCACTTAAGTGGAAAATTAAGTGGAAAATTATAATCCTCATCTAGATTAAATATGTTAAGTGGAAGGCATTTTCTTAACCTTTATATTTGACTGGGAGAGTGAAACTGATTTTCCTCCTGTAATTTTAAATTTGTTTATACTGAATTATTTTCCTTATATATAAATATGGACCTAGGTTTAAAGAACCCTGAGTATATAAACTTACGTGTCTTTAAAGTAGACATTAATGTGAAATCATTTTTTCAGTTTTCAGGAAATACCAACTCACAATTTGGGGGTAAGGTAGGGAACTTTGGGTGTGGGCAGGAAATCTGATTGAGTACACACCAGAAAATCTGAGTTTCTGTGTTACTTTTTAAAGTAACTTTAAAAACTTTCTCAGGTTATTTCAAAGGGGAAACCGGAAATTCTTACTCTTCGCCGCTTTATCACTAAAATATAGGGTTAAAGAGTTAGGTATGTAAATGTTACTGGCTATATTAAAAAAAAAAAAGCATGCCTGCACACTGGCCAGCTGCCTATAATACAGGCCTGAAAATCAGGACTGAAATAAGTACTAGGCCACTAAGTTTTAAGGAAATCTGCAATTGTCTGGTGTATTCACTAACTCCAAGTGATCATTACCAAAGTCGAATTAGTAATTCTCCTTTGATGTTAATGATTGAGAGTTCCCAGGAAAAGATTAAAAGCAGGATGTTGGTTGGAAACTCCTTAAGCAAACAATGTGGATCGAGGAATCCGACTGGAGGCGTTTTGTTAAAAGACCTTCTCCCCAACCCCACTCGTACACCCGTGCGCTTTCCGAACCACATTTATTTTTATCCATTTTTAACCGGAGTCAATCTTAAAGCTAATTAAGAAGTGAGTGCTTCAGAGCACTTCGACAAAGACCAACCAGCTTTCTAGAGCGCGCGGCCTCAAGTCAGTAGGGCAGAGAGCACGCCCGGGCCTTTTCTACAGGCAGCGCCAGTTCCTCCGGCCCCTCCGGTTTCGGTTAGACCGCAACAGGAAGCTTTCCCTTCCCTTGCGGGAGGCAGTGAAGCCACAGAGAAATGTGAACTCCACTCCCACCGGGGCACTCAGAGGTGAGTTTCCGAGTGGGAGGGCGGGCCCGCCCGGGACGCCGGCAGCCGAGGGACTCGTGATTCGACGCCGATCGCGGCGTCTCCGCCCCACGCGACCCGGGCCGTGGCCTCCCGTCCCCTTTCCGCCGGTCCCGTCAGATCCCCGGACAGAGGCGGCCTCGGGGCAGCGCCGGCCGGGCCGCGCCCGGGACCCGGCCCCCCCCCCCGCCCCCCGAGAGTGCCGGCGAGGGAGCGGGCGCCGCGGCGCAACTCCGGGCCTCGCCCGCGGGCTGCACTCACCCACTCGAGAACCTTGATGAAGCCGAGCGGCTCCTTGAGCGGGTTGAGGTTGAGCTGGAAGGAGGACATTCTCTGAGGGAAGGAGGGAGAGAGAGTCAGGACGTTGGGGCGGAGGAGGAGGAGGGGACCGACGAGATCGATCAGCCCCGCGGCGAGGAAGGGCAGGCGGGACGGGCCGACTCCGGGAGGCGGACCCGGGTGGCCGCGGGGCGGGGCGGGGCGGGGCGGCGGCGGTTAAGCAGGTCGCCGAGGCTCTGGGGCGGAGACGGATAGGGACGGCCGTGGGGGGCGAGAGGCGGACCGGGGCTGGGAAGGGGAGGTGCCTCCCCTGGCCACACCTGGCCGAGTCGGCTTATCCGCTGGCGAACCAAGTAGATGTTGGACGCCATGCTGCGTGCGCCGCGCCCCCTGGCCTGAAGTCCAGCCCCTGGCGCTCCGGCACCCCTAGCGCATGCGCGCGTCCGCACCCTGCTCAGAACACGCACACCCTTCCGCGCTTGCGCAGCTGGGGTCCCTGCCGGGCGCGAAGCCCTCGTCTGGGCACTGCCGGCTCCCACCTGTCTCGACAGCGACTGCTCCACCAGCTTCCCTTCACAGTTCCCAAGTTTTAGATGAATTTATAAAATATTGACACGGATGAAGCCGCGTTTCGAGGCAAGTGTCAGGGTCCTTTGTATTAACGTGGTGAAAAGTTATTACAGAGCTGCCAGCTTTGGGCGTCCACGCTGAATGCTATCTCTGAAGTGTGATCCTCCGAACATTATTACCGAAGTTAAGTTTCCTGTCAAAACTATTATTGGAGGGTTGCCTGGGCACCTATCGGATGAACACAGAACACTAAAGAAGATTCAGGGGTGTCCCTCAGAGCAAAATCAGCTACCAGTCCTTGGTGCCTATGCACCTGAGAGTACATGGGCAGTACTCCAGTCGTCTTGCTTTCTTGATTTGCCCCTTCTCTACTCTGTTTCTACATCTTTGCTCCTGGCAAGGTTATTGGAGCCCCAAGGTAATGAATACCTTACTGACTTCCTTGCTACTCTTACTTTGTATTCTTTTTAGCTCATTTTTCTAAACGTTTATTGCCATTCTGTTGAGGCCTTCTTGGGGGACACGTGGGGGTGGGTTGTGGATAGTAGTGCTGCTTGACTTGGACTTCATCTTAACAAAGACTCAAGTTAGGTTCTTAATGTTTTTTGCCAAGTGAAATATACATAGATCAAAATAGTGTTTACTTTGTAACTTTATTTACTTTAAAAATCCAGAATATGTCAGATTAACCCAGTTTTCATATTTCTTCATTTTTTTTCATTGTCTGAAATTGGAATTGGCCAGGTCTTTTCTCAACTTCTGAGAAGCTTAACTTTGGGTTTCCTCTCCTCACTTTCTCTCTTGCTCTGTTTCAAGCTCACCAGTGCTTCCAAAGCTATGGTCATTATTTCTACTCTGGAAACCTATAGTTCTAGAAAATGCACCTGGAACTTTAAGAAGTTCTTTTCCTTGGTCATCTGCCACTAGTTCTCAACTTAGGGTGTCCAGAAGAATACTATCACTTGTGAGAACTCATTCATAGGATCTGACTGAACAAAATAAAGTTGGGGTGACCTACTTCAGCCATAACTAGCCTAGCACTGTTTCTGCCAATCAGCTGAGCTCATGGGAGCTCCAACCTCCAGCTCCAAGGAGGAGCTGGCAGTGACTGGCAGAGCAAATGAGGTCTACTTAAGCAGCCAGATAGTTGTGATTTTTTTAATCCTCAAAAGCCAGTATGATTTAAACATTAGCATCTCACTAAAGGCACGATGATACAAAATCTGGAAGAGTGTTCAGAACACTATCACATTGACTATAGATAGTGAAGTTGTATTGTGAAATTCCCTGTCATTTTCTGATTTGTCTTCAAATCTAAGGAAAGAGCCAGGAACTCTTGGCACAATGTGTTTCTTTCTCTACCAGGGCTGTTATGGAAAATCATAGTCCTCTCTGAGCTAGTATCGTTGGCCCTGTTTGTGCCACTGTTATTGAACTTTACTAAGCCTAATTATGGCTAGATTACCTACATAATTTGTCACTGTTTCACTTTCTCTTCGATGTTTATAAAACACGTGCCAGGTTACAGTGCTTTGGATTTAAGGATGTAGAAAAGGTCAAAGGAAGCTGTGTTTAGGGAAATCATATCATCGGCTAATTATAACATTCTTTTGTGTTTCTCAAAGATAATGCAAAGTTCTGGTCAATTTATTGAGAAGATGCGACTTTCCAAGTCATTCTGAACCAATATTTGTCTTTTTTTCAGAAAAGGTAGTGTTTGATACTGATGAGTTTAAAACCAGGAATTTGCCTATAAACCAAACACATTTCTTTTCACTGAAGAATTCAACAGTCATTTTAGAGAAATTTAAAAACCACTCTCAATATATTTAAATTGTACAAGAGATTGACTCAGTGGATCAAATAAATTAATCTCAAAATAATAAAGCCGAGGTCTTTTCAAATTGACTTTTAATTTTTAAAATAATTTTAGATTTGTAGAAAAGTGGCAGAATACAAAGAGCTCTTGTATACACTTCACCCAGTTTTCTCAGATGCTAACATCTTCAGTAACCAAGAAAACAATTGTCAAAGAAGTTGACATTGGTATATTACTATTAGCTAAACTACAGAATTTTTATACCTTACCAGTTGTCCGTAATGTCTTTTTACTGCTTTACAGCCAATCCAGGTCACATTTACAGCCAATCCAGGTCACAAGGGAGCCGCTTTGATGCTCTGTAGGCCCTCAGGAGCTTGATGTAATTTAGTGATTAAAAGTGGGTTGTATTCAAAATCCTGCTTTAAACCCTGCCTCTACTTTGTGACCTTCAGCAAGGAGTTTAACCTTTCGAAGTTTCTGTGCTCTCATTCCCATTTTGCAGAGAGGAAATGAGAGTTGTAATGTGGATTAAATTTTATAATCTTCAGAGACAATTGCTTTGTACAAAATAGGCATTTAGTAAATGTTACCTGTTAGTATTATGTGTTCTAGAATAGTGGGTAGAAATCAGTCTTCTAAGGAAGATTATTCCATTGATAAAAGGAAAGAAATATGAAAGTTGGGAAGCAGATTCTGGAAAGCAAAGAAAATGCAATTTTTTTACTACTGAATATTATGGGAGAACGAAGGTAAACTAATTTGTGTGGGTCCAATTTTGATCTATTGCTGAAATGGGCATAGTTCTTATGACCATTTTAAGTTTTAGCTCATATAAATAAACAGGGGAAATGCTGTAATTTATAGAGGTTAATTTTTTTTAAAGATTTATTTATACATGCATACAAGCTGGGGTGCAGGCCAGAGGTGTAGGGGATGAGAGGATTCATGAGAGACAATGGGAGAGCAGAACAGGCAGATAGATTGAAATACTATGCTGAGGGGGAACAATGGGCGAAGCAGGAGAGGTCTGCACCATGTGGGAAGCTCCCTGGCCGGGTATCGAACCCATGCTGCAGTGGCTCTGGATAGCTTCATAATGCTGCGACTTAACCCATTATGCCACCATGGAGGCCCTATAGAGGTTAATTTCATAATAATCATCACAATCGCAAGTATTGTATTTAAGTTTCTAAAGAAAAAAAGGCTTTTATTGTATAATAAATAACATAACTTGGAATTTGTATAGTGTTTTCTTTTTTCAGAAATCTTTCAGAGTAATTTTTTCACATGATCCTTGAATTAAGGGACGGTGTAGAAATTATGATCCACATTTTGCTAAGAGGGAAGCTTGGAGGCAGGAAAGGCCTCATAGAGGATGTGATACAGCACTGAAGCTTGACTGATATGAAGGAGGTTCCTGGGTAGATGGGGGCTCCGAGCAGAGGTGAGGGCAGGCCCTAGAATGAGGTGATAGAGGAGAGGGAAGATCTTTTGTAGGAAAGCAAACCTCAGTGTATCTGGGTCAGGGGCTCACTGTAACGGGAGGGCTTTATATGCCAGGCTAGGAGTTTGGACTTGATTCTCTGGCATTGAGCTGCCTTGAGGCAAAGGAAAGTAACATGATTAGATTTTAGTTTAGGAAGCTCACTGTGGCAGTATAGAAGATGAATTGGAAAGATGTTTAGCTGGTAGCTTCAAGATAGCTGATATTTTCTAAACCTGTTTGTTATGAGATCTCTGTCCCCTGATGTGGTGTCAAACTGCCTGCAACCAAAGCAACCACTGATTCCTGCTCTAGCTTTGTCAGATCTACAAGTTGTCTTGGAGCATCAACGTATAACTTCCTTTGGCTTACCTCTGCGTAATGAGAGCATTTTGCCTATGCTCATTAACATTGATAAAGTACTTCCAACAACAAATAAGGACTTGGGAATAAGACAGATGTGAAGATGTCATAGGCTGTTCTCAGGATCTTGTCTGTGGTAAAGGGCTCAGCAAGCTGCCAAAGTCCTGTAGCCAGCTGAAATAGGAGATTTTAGGATTCCATTTGAGCCACCTCTGTTAGAATTATTCAAAGGACTTCTGGGTTTTATTGTCTCCCTGGAAGGCAGAGTGCCCCCAAAGATTTATATGGAGGTTTCAAGTTTAATTTGTGTTGTGCTCTGGTCTCTCCCTTGAAATCAGGTGAGAAAGCAAAACAAAATGTCCCCAGGTTCTGCAGGGATGGATTGTTTATGCTATTAGCAAGCACAGAGAACTGACTTCCTGCCAGGGAGAGAACAGGGCGTGTAGATCTGGGACACTAAACTGAGCCGATGAAATGTTTTGTATTTAGCATGCTGGACAGGATTGCTGCAGGATCTGAACTTCCTGTATAGGAAACCCAAAGAAATGCACACAGCAGCTATACCTTTCTGATTCTGGCCCTGTAGTCAGAACCACCCATGATCTTTTGAGTGACATTGTAGCACTTAAGAAAGAAAAGATCACCTAAGATGATCACTTTCAATGTTGGCCCTTAACATACCCAGAAAGCTGTCATTTTATCAACAACAAAAATACTCCTAGTATAATTAGAGGGGATGTAAGGAAATACCTGAGTAGAAGCTGTCCAGGAAAGTTCTGGTGTTGTTGAAATAATAGCAAAGTTTGTTTATAGCTCCAATTACTCTAGAAGGCAGAAGAAAGTACTGAATATATTAGCTTGGTTTCTAACTGTAACTGTAGTTCTTGCAAATGGGTTTTTACTTTAAATACATCTTAGGAGTTGACCATGTAAAGGAATTTTTTGGAGAACCTGTTGTGATCATTCTTTATGCTTCATAGATTTGTATTTTTTTCCCCATAGGTTTGTATTTTTTATACTTTCCAGCATCCCAATTTTTAAAAGTAACAATCATTTGTAATTGTCTTATAAATAAATAAATTGGTCTTTTCTTTCTAAAACAATTTCTTGTTGATGTTATTTTCTCTGAGGGAAAAATCAAGGGTTTTTTGGCTTGTATATTACTGCTTTTTTATTTCTCTCTCTTTTTTCATTTCCTGGAATGACCAAATGATGAGAAGCCTAGGAACTGGTTGACTTTTACTTTGCTGTTGGCATAACTCTGAAAGGATGAGGAAAGCTCCAGCTGCCCCATCACCTGCCTATTGAAATGTATCTCCTCCCACTGCACTGTCCCATGGATCCTGAGATGCCCTCAGAATACATTCCCCTGCTAAAGTTAATAACAGCTTCATGTTTTAAAATACAAACACTGGGGACAATTGTCACATTAGTGTATTACAGTCTTACCTTTTATTTTTCAAGATTTTTATTTATTTATACATACAAGCTGGGGTACAGGCCTGAGGCGTGGGGCGGCGAGAGGGTTCACCAGAGACAGAGTGGGGAGCAGAACAGGCAGATCAGAAATACACTGCTGAGGGGAGCAGCGGGCGAGGCAGGAGAGGTCTGCCGCACCATGTGGGATTCTCCCTGGCTGGGCTTCGAACTTGCATCGCACGCTGCCGACAGCTCCACAGCGCAGTGCCCAACCGCTGCGCCACCAGGGAGGCCCCCAGTCTTACCTTTTAATGGGAACTTATCTGATGATTTTTCTCCTGCCAGTGAGAAAAATGAGCATTTTAATGAGAGTACAGGAAAGGGGGTGATCTTAGAGTCTAAGTACCGTTGGAGTATACAGGTGTAACTAAAGGGGAAAGTTCCAGGCTGCCATGAAGTTTTAGGAAAAAAAAGGTGTGTTGAGTGCTTGGGAAGTCTGGTGGCAAAGCTGCCCATTATTGAGCAGACTTGGGTTGCTGCACAAGTTAGTTTAGGAAAGACTGGATTTTTTTAGCATATTTGACAGTTGTTGATCTTTGAGATCAAAAAAAGTCTTGAATATTTTATACCTTCCAATATTCATTGATCAGCCATCCTTTTAGACCATACACTTTGCTAAGTGCTAATCATACAAAATGGAACAAGACATTCTTGTCCTCAAAAGAAAACTAGACCAAAAATAAAATAGAGAAAAAGAGAAACAAAATTACATTTCCGAGTTGTGGTATATGCAATGAAGCACACAAAACACACATTTTTTTGATGTTTTTTTGTTGTTGTTCATTTTCTGCTCTACAATTTGACTACCCTGCAAAATCTGTGGTAAAGCAGAGATAAATTGGATATCTACATAGTCAACTACTATTAACTTGGGTTCGATGTAAGAAATACTATGTAGGATTTCAGAACCCTTGGAAATTCTGTTCACTAGGCTTTGCAAACACTGAGAGGCTCCTGAAAGCCAATTCTAATTAAGTAGGTGAGGTTGTTCTCTGCCTGTGTGGCTTTATTTTAATACCTACCTTCTATATGCTTCCCTACCTGTAACATAGTACCCTTTCTCCAGCTGCATTTCCAGAAATTCCAGGGTTGACAATTCTAATAGACTGACTTGAGGAGAAGAAAACAGAAAAGGGTGATTAATCAGGGAGCTGCTGGTGACAAGGAGAGGGAAGAATAAGGAATATACCCAGAACCCCAGAAAAAGCTAACAAACAATGAAAAATGCCAAATTTAAGAGAATCAATTCACAACTGTTCCAGATCAATAAACCAGGTAAAGAGAAGTGGCAGAGTGAAAAACAGAATGAATTCCTTCTAAATGTAAGTGTGAAGTGTGGGGAGCCACTTGAGGCCCCTGTTTGCTCAGTTATTAGAGGAGACTGTAAATATATACTTTGATAGTCTGGATACACAATCCTAAACATTTTTTATGCACATGATTACGAAAGTCATTAGACACAAAAAATCCGGGAGATGATGTGTTATTTTTATATTATAGGATCATTGTGCTAAATTTGATAGTGTACCAAGGGACAATGTAAATATATTATGCCTTACTCGCACATACCTACTAGTGAAAGTGGTAATAGGAAGAAGATGGACTAGAGCAAGCAAGTAAAAAATTCTTCTTAGGATAAGGAGTGGCAGGGAGAGAGATCCTAACTGATACTCTATCCATTCTTAGCGATCTTTGTATGCATGAAACTGATTAGAAGGACAAGTTTCTTCTAGTCTCTGACAATGGGGCAGTCAGAGCTGTGACTAAACCCAGAACCAGTTGTCCGTGTCAGAAGGAGCCAAACTCTTGAGATTTCCAGTGGTGGGGAACTGATGATAACAAATAACCAGACTGGGACTACTTGAAGTTGTTTGCTATTGAGTAACTTCAAATTAAGCGTATACCTGCCCACTCTCCCTACAATCTTCCTGTGTCCGCGCCCCCTCTTCTATCAGCCTACCTGATTCATCTGGGAAAAAGAGTGAAGAAGAAATAGGAAGAATGAGATGATATCCAAGTCCAACATAATTGTCTTTTATCTTTCTCATGCATCAGACCTTAAGATGTTTAAAGGTTGGACTTATGTCTCCCACTACTGGATTTTCATACCTCGCTCGGTCCCAGAACTCAGTGAACGTTAAAATGAAGTAGTAAATAAGTGAATCTGAAATGGTGTGTAGAGAGAGATAGAGACCTGGAAATTAAAAAATAACTACTAAAAGCAAAACCAGAAGACCTGGATTCCCTAGGAATCGGCTTGATGAAGATGCTTTATTTGGAAAGTGAATCTGAGCAATGACAGTGAAGGGAGGCAGGAAAGGATGGGAAGCAATGTATGGTATGCCTTAGCATTGCTTTGTGAAGAGTTCTGAAGAACTGCAATTCAGCTGGTGTGTCTGTTGAGCCACATGGGAAGTCTGCAGGGAGGATGTTCACAAAGACAGTGCCTTGAAGCCAACCTTGGGAGGGTAGAGGGGGTGGGAAATTGTCAGACTGGTTCTCCAGTGGGATGGTGATATCCCCTAGACAACCACTTCAGGGTGCTTCTCTGGCCTCCTGTAGTGGTAGCTGGGGGAAAAGAGCTTCTTTTTCAGGTATGTCCAAAGTAGTGAGAGAAGTCATAATTTCAGGTCAGGCTATTTATCAGCTCAGGTGCCCAACTGCAGGAAGGGGAAGTTCTTGGTTCTCCCATTCAGGACTCTGGTTGGCCTCACGTGTAGTAAATTCCTTGTCCAATAGAACCTTGTCACTGAGTCAAAGCTAGTGACTGAGGGTCCAGCGGCTGAGGGAATCTAAGAGATGGACAGAATGTATGCTTATGAGCATGAACTGGGGTTTCAGATCTAAGTTTGAATTCCTGTGTGAATTTGGTTAAGTTTCTTAGCTACCTTTGAGCTTCATGAGAATAGCAATAATTACAAGGATTGTGAGAATTCAAAAGCAGAAATGTATATAATGCAACTAGCAGAGTCTTTGACACCAAATAAGTACTCAGAAAGTCATATTCCCTTTTGTTCTACCACATGCCATAAAGCATAATTAATTGAGACAGTATTGTGGGGTTGGGTGGGGGGGAGTGTCAGGCCAAACTTCACTCCCTTTTTACCTTCCCCCTCCCTTCCCCTGACCCTGGGCAGCTCAAGGGCACTGGGTATCTGGGATGCAGGATGAAAAAGAGACAAGTTCTACTGCCATTTCAGTGTCGCTAATCGTGGAGCTGTACCTCTCCTCTGATCTCAGTTTGCAAAACTGTTTGAAAAGCTATTGGGTTGAAAAAGGCATCCCAAATAAGGATGACTGCTTCAAGCTAATAATTTTTAACCCTACAAAATAATGGTCTTCAGATATTTGTGTATACTTTGCTTGGGGGCAGAGCTGGCCCCTTTCACTGGTTATGACAGGAGTTGGCCCTGGGGACCTGAGGTGAGTATAGATTACTAATTCCTTTCCAGGATGCCCTTTTATCATGCTACCCTACCCACTTGTCTATCTGGTAATTCCTTTATTTTCTTGAGTTTCTTAAAGGTTGACTAAGACAGCCAGGCCACTTGATGACTGACAGATTTCATTTTAATTCAGGATCCCCTTTCTTTTTGGTCATCTAAGGGTATCCATTTCCTGATATGTCTGCCTTATACATTTAAATGCCAGTGCTTGCTTTGTAGCAACAGACATTCTTGTGTTTGAATACTTGCCAGGGACTAAAATAAACACACACTGCTATTTTGCTGGTGAAATGGTGGAGAATTTAATTTGCATTTTTGAATGAAGAACTTAAAATCTTATTTTCTTGTTCTTTTTTTTCACTTTTGCATAGAACTAGGGTTTAGGCCAGAGGTGCGTGTGTGTGTGTGTGTGTGTGTGTGTGTGTGTGTGTGTGTGTGTGTGTGTGTGTATTCACTAGAGACAGATTGGGGAGCAGAACAGGTGGATTGACTGAAACACACTGCTAAGGGGAGCAGCAGGCAAGACAGGAGAGGTCTGCTGAGCCATGTGTGGGTTATTTCCCTGGCCTGGGATCAACTGCAGAGCATAGTAGTGACAGTGATGAGACGTAACCTCTAGGCCACCAGGAAGGCCCCTTATTTTTTTGTTCTTAATTTACTAATTTGAGGATAAAATAAAGTTGTGTGGGGACAGGAAGAACTCAAAAGGAGCTTTCCTATCACAAATGCATGTTTTACACTCACTCCAACTCTAAGACACTCCTCAAAGTCTTTTCAAGGACAGAGAACATTCCTAAGAGCTAGGTTGCCTCTCTTCCCTCTGAGTTAACCCCGTGCCTCCACAACATGTCAGAAATTCTGGAGGAGTGGCACTCCTTCACACTCTTAGCAAATTTCCTTTGTTCTCACCCTGCTGGCTCACTTCCTATGTCCATGGGTCTAGTTAACCCCAGTTTCTTTCTAGTAGGCAGTGGATAAAGTAGGAAGTTATTTAAAGACTTCATACCCCTGATTCAATTATTACTGGAGAAATTTTCTCCTGCCTTTTCCCATAATACCTCTTGCTCCCCCTGCGCCCCCCCTCACCCCT
>PVIJ01006699.1:61835-74513 GCA_004024925.1 Scalopus aquaticus
CCCCCCAGAGAGAGCTCCCACTTTGTAGGAGCCATCCAGGGCCTGCTTACAGGTGGTAAGTAACATTTGACCTTGGATTTCTCCTCTGACTGGCAAGGCTGCTCTTGCCTTTATCTTTCAACTAGGAAATGTTTATTTATGTCTGCAATGCAAAATAGTGTGGGTTAAAATAGTATAGTGACCAAGGCTAAGGAACCCATAAATAAGACACTAGGAAAGTGTCACCCAAAACTCAATATTAAAAAAAGTTAACAACACAAAAAACCCCTTGAGAGTCAAGGGAAAAAAGGAAGATACACTGACATCTTCTGCTCTCTTTTTTCCTACTTCCCTGTGATATAAAGCCATCTTTTACGAAAATTAGTAACTTTAACGAATGGTAGGATGTCTCCCAAGGCAGATTAAGGTTATATGGTAAGTAAACAGTAGGTAGTTGCTGGATCAAAGGACAGGATCATTCAGGGGCACAATTAGCACAGCATGGGTGCTCCCTTTTAATCAGATTCCTGCCTGTATGTGGGGCTCACCCTTTGGCCTGGACTTTATTGAGCTGCTGGATTAAAGCCGTGAGAGTTGAGCCTCATTTTCTTTTATTTCTGATCTTAAGAGAATCCATTTATTCCTTTTGTCAACTCAGGACCAGTCCCAGAAAGTGTTAAGAATTGGTTGTGAAAATGGTGCTTTGTAGTTTGCAAAACACACATTTGTGCGTTACTGCCTTTAGTCCTCACAGCAATCCTATGAATTGGTCATTATTATTGTATTATTATTACCTTAATTTTGCAACTGTAGAAAGCAGAGCTCAAAGGGGTGATACAACTTGTCTGAAGTCATAGAGAAAGGGGATGGCTCTAAACTTAAGTTTAAACTCAGGTTTTCTGGCTCCATGTCCTGTTGCTTTACAACTGACACTGATACTGTGGAGATGCCAGTTGTCCACCATTCTCCCCTCACTCTTACTCTATTAATAATAATAGTGGTCATTGTCACCGACATTTTGGGTTATTCTCATTTTGCCAGGTACATCCCGTGTAATCCTCCCACCAGTTCCTCTGATATACCTTTATAGCTAACCATATTTTACACTTGAGTAAGCAGGCTCAGAGAGGTTGGTTATGTTGTCTCAGGAGGCACAACTAGTAAGTGATAGAGACAGGATTTAAATCTAGAACCGGTTTGTTTTTCTAGTTCTTAACCACTTCCCTCAATGGCCTGATTTTGTCCTTAGGCTTCTCTTCCAAAGGCTTCCATCTCCTGAATGTCTGATTCAGCTCAACAGAAGCACTCAAAGTACTTTCATGGCCAAAGAGCCAAATTATAGGTTGTGGGGAGTACAGAGAGGATGAACAATAGGTCTTTCAGGACTTACACAGAAGGAAACACAACTGACCTGTAGAGTATACTTGCAATAACAAATGATTAGAAGGAGCCCCATGGGGCAACAGGAAATAAACTGGACTGACCATCCCACACTGAGGAGTTAAGTCCCTCACTAAAGGATTCACTATGACTAATCAACCCCGAACCATTGGCATTTGGTAGGGGAATGGTGTGCAATATTGTGATTTATAAGAAATATACATCTGGTCTTCATCCACAATTCCTGGCTCACAGCTCCTGAAATTTTGTCAGTGTTGAGAATGGTAAATGTGTCTCTTGTTATGTCAATGAGGTGACTATTTAGGAAGCACTTAGGGATGGAGGCTGGTTGTCCGGAGAGCCAAGCAGGTCATTGGAGGGACTTCTAGCCCCTGAGGTTGCCATACCCTCTTATCAGTTGCCAATCAATCATGTCTATGTAATGAAGCCTTTATAAAAGTTCCCCAAAAGAAATGTTTTAGAGAGCTTCAGGTTGGGAAACGTGGAGATATGGGGAGTTGGTTTTCCTAAGAGGGCGTGGAAGTTCTGTGCCCTTCCCCATTCTTTGCCCTGTGTTTCTCCTCATCTTGCTGTTGATTGATATCCATTAGTGTTCTTTGAAATGAATTGATGATCTCGTCAGTAACTAGTTTCCTGAGTTCTGTGAGCTCATCTAGCAAGTTAATTGAGGGAACTTCTGATTTATAGCCAGTCGATTCAAAACACTGGTAAGAGTCTGAGCTTGCACCCTCTGAAGTAGAGGGTGGTCTTGGGGGACTGAGTCCTTTACCTGTAGACTGATGCTATCTTGGTATAGATAGTTTCAGAATTGAGTTGAATTCTCAGATACCCTGCTAGTGTTGGAGAATTGCTTGGTGTGGGAAAGCTCTTCACACCCACAATGGAATTGCCTCCAGGAACCTTCCACAGGATGCTTACCACCAAGAAATCCCTTACTAATAACACCATGACCTAAGGCACAGCAGAGGATGTAATGTCACCAGCTGGGTGTGAAGGCAGCAACTTGTTCAGAACACAGCAGCACAGACTGAGGAGCGCTGAGTAAATTTTAAAAGAGAAACCTCTTTTCGGTAAAGACTATAAATACACTTAAATGCTTCTTAAGTTTTACCTCAATTAAAATCAATAGAATGTTTCCAGCCACTTTTTTGAGATATTTAGCACATTCCCTTGCTGGTTGACATGGCAGAGCAGGAGAGGTGGGGAAGCTGGTGAGAGACCAGCTGGGAACAAGACAATTTGTCCAGCCTCATGGGAGGAAACTCTTCAAAGATTGGAGAAGATGGGAGAATCCACATGTCTTTCATATCCCAGCATTCCCTGGGGAAGCGGTAGAGATAATTTTCTCCCCATCGTGGCTCATGGTTCTCAGCTGCACATTAGCGTGGGGCTTTTTAGCTCTTCCTGTGCCTGAAAGTCATCACTCAAGAATCTCTGCGGGTGCAGCCCAGGGACTGTAATTTTTATAGCTTCCCAGGTAATTTTGAAGTGCAGAGGGTATGACTACTCTAGAATTTCAGAACCAGAAAGAGCTGACACCATGTGGCCAATTAAACTTGACATCATTTTGGTGAGTTTGGAAGGGCACTAGCATTGTGGACCAATTTTAAAGAGGCGTGTCAAGGCTCAAAGAGCAGAAGCAATTTGCTTGGCCAGGCAGTCGATGAGGACATGGTAAAGGCAGCCTCCCTTTCTTTTTGCTCTCCCACCATCCTTCTTTGTCTGGTAGTATATATTTTTGTTTATTTTGTTAATGAAGTACCATTGTTTTACACCTTTATTAATATGTTGACAGTGTAGCATTTCTCCCCTCATGTTGGCCACTGTAGCTCTCCCACCCTCCAAGCTCGCATCGTCCCCTTCCTCTTTCTGATAGTATATTACAGTATCAGTTGTTCTCATGGCTTGGCTTTCTATGCACCCACTCCTTAATTGGGGTGACCTTTCCAAATAGACCTATAGTACCATTTTAATCTGTTTCCTGGTATGGAAACCCAAATCTTTCCTTTCTAATTCTGAGCTCTTTGCAAGTCCCACCAGTGGGTGACAAGACTCCTGCATCCATTTAGAAGGTGCCAACATTTTGTGCATTCCGCACAGAGCACAACACACGCACGTGTAATGAAAACACAGCAACAAGGGCAGGATCCAGGCCTAACTAAGTCTCAGCTTTCAAACCAGCTGTGAACCCAGCATGTCTGCCACTGGATCTACAACAGTTAATTCTTTCAGAAAACAGAGCTAAATCCCTGAGAGGCCTGGCCTGGGGAGGCTCGCTGAACTGCCACCTGTTTAATGACATACTCATGTTTCTTGATTTAACTGGATCAGTTGGGTTGTTTATTTTTTGCCATTTGGCTTTAGTGCAGGGCTGGCTTCAGTGAGCTGGCCATATCGGAAAGCACAGCCTCTGAGTGACTGGGGCAGCTGTTCAGGAGCCCCCAGTGACTAGTATTTCATTTTGTTCCTCCCCAGCATTACTGTTTATGATGAGTTGTTATGTGACCAAGTTCTATTTTTAACTGCAAACATGCTCCATGCAATCATGTTCTTTAGACACTGCATTATGCAAGCTGGCTCCAAAGTTTGCCAGGAGTGCTACACTAAACTGTGACAATTCCTAGCCATAGTCATTGAAACTCCACAGTGAACCAAACAGCATGCTTGTTTGCTGCAAGATAGAGTTTCAGTTGTGTTAAATAACTCTGCAGTGCTACCTGGTGAGAAAGCCATGTCTGGCCACTTTGATCAGCTTCTCTCATCTTGTCTCCTGTCTAATCCAGGAATAAATCTGGTGCGCCTTTGGGGAGGGCATCAAAAGGCTTCTGGTGAAGATTAAACTTGAAACAAGTTGTAATGAGGCGTGAGAATTGTAATGCTCATTATAATGTATCTCCTCAGGTCGTAAGCAGGAGACAAGAGAAGATGGTTTAGATTGAGGCATCCAGTTGAGAAGCCACCTTGATATAGTTTTACCTGCTGAGCCATTCATCTCCTAAAGTGGGTACATTAAACAAGTCTGCTGGTGGGTTCTCAGGTTTTTTCCTTGGAGTAATCCTAGTGAAGTGGCTTTCAGGAACTGCTCAGACCCAGAGATCTTTTCCTTTAACTTCTTATGGAAGACTGACATCTGGCTTATCCAAGATGACTCAGAGAAGGGTAAGGCTAGAAGTGTCTGAAGGTAGAATTTTAGTATGGGTCAGAATTCTGTGGTAGCAAACAACAGAAATCAACTCTTTAATAAGAGCTACCTACGTAAGAAGAAAAAGACTTCTCAGAAAATAAGTTCCACGAGAGCAGGGCTAGTTTGTTCATTGCTGTTTCCCCACTAGCATAGTACCTTGAATGTAGTATGTGCTCAGTAAATTTTTGTGGCCTCAAAGAAGATATAGGGTGGAGGAAAGAACTGTTAGGAAGACTGAGTACTTATTTCAGAAAAGGAAAAGAATGAGAACATCTCTGGAGGGGTTTGGGTAAGAGGAACTAGGTCCCTGACAGTATATCACTGCTGAAATGAATGCTCTCCATCTGTTAAATTTTTGAGTGTCTTTACTCATGTATCAAAATCCATAGGGAAAGGTATGAGAAGATATAATACAGAGAGGGAAGGGTGAAGAGCAAGAGAGAAAGAGCATATAAGAAATTGTCTCACATGATTCTGAAGGCTGGCAAACCCAGTCTGCAGGATGGGCTGGCAGGTTGGAGTTGGAGAACCAGGGAGAGCTGATATTCTAGTTCAAGGCCTATCAATCAGGGAGAGCTGATGTTGCAGATGAAGCCCAAAAGCAGTGTGCGGGAAAGTTCTCTTACTCAGGGGTGATTTAGTCTTTCAGTTCTACCTCGGCCTTCTACTGATTGGATGAGGCCCCCCCCCCCCAATGTATGAAGAGCTGTTTGCTTTGCTGATTAAAATATTAATCTCATCCCAAAAAGCCATTGCAGAAACACCCAGAATAATCTTTGACCAAATATCTGGGCACCGTATGGCCTAGTGAAATTCACACACAAAGTTGACTATCACAGTGAGGGAGAGAGCAACTGCCCACATGACCACTCCTTTGGCAGTAGAAGGCAGGGTATTTTGTTTGGCAGTTCCAGAGACTTTACACAATGGGGCAGAACTTCTCAAAGGGGAGGTGGAGAGATGTTACCAGGAGAAAGGGGAATAGCTACTGGAGGCCACAAGACCACAACTGGCTCTTCTTTGTAAGAAGTCTTATTTCATCACTTGCTTCTGTGTGGGTTAACACATCTCCCTGCTTTGCCTCTCAGTTCTTCTCTGTGAAAGGGAGAGTGTGTGGGATGGGGAAAGAAGTAATTTCTGTCCCTTTGCCCCTTCACCTCTGGTCATGAGTAGACGTGACTGAGGCAAACCATCTGCTCTGGGCCCTTGCTGTTCAGGGTTTGTGCTAAGGATTACTCAGCACTGCCCCAAGTGATGTTGAATCTGTTGTGCTCTGCGTATTTCCCTTCTTTTCTATTCCCTACCTGTTAGAGGTGCCATAACTGTGGCTGCTGCTAATCCATGAAGTGCCTTTGTGGAATTTAAAAAAGATGACCCTCTCTCAATATACTTCACATGCACTGTTCAGAAGTTGTCATGATGTCCTGATCTTGTTAGAACAAGATATTGCTACACACCAAAAAAGTCACAGTAAGTGAATGTTTGCAGTGTGAATAATATATTCTTAGATATGACACGGTTGTCAGGGCACAGGCTATGCACCGTGCATGACGGGCCTGCACTACTGAGGGAGAGGGAGAATATGCAAGGCCAGTAAAGTACTACTTGTTTATGCTCTTGTGAATGGTGTTTGTGTCTGGGGGTGCAGGTGTCCTTTTCACTGGGTTCTGACCCATAACTGAGCTCCTGATCAGATTTGGGGCAGAATCTAGTCTAGCAAGTCCATCATATTCCCCAAAGCTACCCGCAGGGAATTAAGGATCATGACTGTCCTTCTGGAAAATTCCTGGGAGACATGCGCAGCTGAGACCTGACCAGCTGGGAGTGACAATGGGAAGATATTGCCAATCTACTGGGCACATCGGCTGTGACACCCTCTTCAGGGGTTTGTAGGTGGACTTCTGATGAGCACTTTGGACTCACCGAAAGTTCCATGGGTCCATGATTTGGAAGACAAGATCTATAGTCTAACATGAATACAGATAAGATAAAAATAAATAGAAATTCTAGAGCTTTTCCCCATATCTCAATGGATCATGTCATTCATGTCCTGGGATAGACATAACCCATTTTATGGACCACAGATCCAGACCATGCTATTCCTCCACAGACAGGCTCATTGATGACAACACTCTCCTGAGCCCACTGACCTCCTATATTCCATGACAACACAGTGGACACTAGGTCCGGTGGATGGCAAACTGACTGTTTTTGTAAAAAAGTTTTATTGGTGTAGGGTAAATGGAAGTTATCAGGATTTTTCCACCCTCCCACCATTAGCATCTATGGTTGACACCTATGGTCTTATATGTGTGCCTGATGGTGGCACCTGGAGCATGGTGTGTGAGTGGGCGCACCTGAGCCAAGAGACTGAGCACCTAAGGGCGGCAGCAGCGGAGGGGTCGGCACGGGATTGAGCAGTTGAGAAGAGCAGAGAGACCATGAGAGAACACCAAAGAGCCCAGAGAGGGTGAAGATTGCTAGGGGCTAGGAGGCCTGCCAGCCTCCCGGCCCCCAGGCCCCCCTGCTTGACGTGCACCTGGTTGCCTCACTACAGAGTGTGTAGAAAGATCATTAAAAGTCTGAAAAAGCCACTGAGGGCTCCAGGACACTCTTTTACCCATCTGCTCAGATCCATAAGAACCTGCTCCATGCCTTGCTGGCACTTCAACTAGGGCACAAGCCACACTCATTTCTGCATAGTCTGGCCTCTTTCATACTCCAATGCAGAGCTGAGTACCAGCCACAGAAACCATACAGTTCGCCAAGCTTAAAAGCTTTTTAATCTGATCCTTTACTGAAATGCAAGAAAGCTGACTCCTGCTGTAGGCAGTCAGTATTGATCATGGTGTGTTGGTAATGATTAGAAAAACACGTTTGCTAACCCTGCTCTACAGTTATAATTTCGAGACTATTTTGTGCTAATGAGGCCAATTTGGCTTTGCTTTCTTCCTAAATTTTGGGTAATGTGGATACCTCATCTTTAATAGTTTTCTTAGAAGTCTAATCCACTGCTCACAAAGGCACAGAGGTGTGAATGTGGATGTCCATGTCTTACATAATAGGGCAGCAGTGTCCCCTCCACCCTCACAGCCCTCTGCTCCTTGGCTCCAGGCAGACGCCAGTGCTCTTCAGCACAGGTGAAGCCTACGACCGGGGGGGCCTCACCACTCGGGGTCTGTAAAGCTGCGTCACATCACCACTGAGGAATCTGTGCAGAAATGTTTGGATTTCTCAAGAGGAATTTTTTTAAGCTAAGATTTGAGGTGGCAGTTAGGAAAGGAACTGAAATGGTTTCTTTCTACTAGCCTTACAATTCTTCACTCTGACAACACTCCCTATCCCTTCCTTTTTGACCATTGCAAGTAGGAAAGGAGAAAAGGAATAAGAGCAGGTGAAGGAGGTAAAGAGAAAGGGCAGGCAGAGAGGGATAATTATGACTTCAAATATTAAAAGTATATACATAGGGTCTTCCCTTTTGGCGCTTCGCTGTAGGCAGCGGGGACAGAGTTCAATGCTGGGGAGAGTCCCACATGGTGCGGCAGAGCTCTCCGGCCTCACCTGCTGCTCCCCTCAGCAGTGTATTTCCCCGATCTACCTGTGCTGCTCCCCACTCTGTCTCTGGTGAACCGTCTCGCGGCCCCTCGCCTCTGGCCTGTATCCCAGCTTGTATGCATAAATAAATACTTTTTAAAAAAAGTATATACATAGATTGATAGAAGCGATTGACTTTGAACCTAATAAAGTCCCTCTACCACCTCCCCAACCCCCAACTGGATCAGGTTTGGGTCATTCTCACTAACTGCGAGGCAGCCTGAGTACCTCATAGGGTTTTGCTTCAATTAAAAACAACAAAAAATCTCCTCCCTTTGCCAGATATTTAGCTCTTTCCTTGCTGATTGATTGCAAAGGAACTGGTGAGATAAGGTCTGGAAATGAGACAGTTTGTCTAACTAACCCCATGAAAGGGAACTGAAAAGACCTGAGAAGGGACAATCCACGTGCCTTTCATTTCACCTTACATAGGGTCTAAGGAACCTGGTGCAAGAGATAACCTCCTCAGCCCCGAGTGAAGTAAATGAGCTCGGCCTGGTAAAAACCGTGCGGCGTCCTTGCAGCAGCACGTGGCCTGCCGGCTGATGCCTGTCAGCTGGGGGGGGCCTCCTGGCCCCGCCCCCAAATGGCGGGCGTTTAATGTGAAGAGCAGGGCGCCTGAGAACTGGAGGTTAAAAACAGCAAAAACTGCTCTTTGAAGACACAGCCGACCCGGCATATGAACATTGCTTTGGCCGTGGCTAATGAACTGTCATACGCAGGAGCGAGGCAGGTGTCCCCCCTTTTCTGGACGGGCACCTGTGGCTTCAGACCGTCGCTCACAGAGGGCCCAGCGTCTGGAAGGCGCAGGGACCAGGAGCCGCTTCTCTGGGCCGGAGCAGGAGCAGGAGCAGAGGGCTTGGCACACCAGGAAGGAAGAAAACGGTGGCCACTCCGTTTCCTGACGGGTTGTGCTCACGGGTGAGTACAGTGGGTCAGATGTTACCCACCTTCCGCTAATTTAAGGCCGTTTGACGCGTGGTCTTGTTCCTGTGTTGTTTATCGTTGCACCCGCTCTTTGGGGACTCCTGCTTTCCTAGTCCGTGAGGCTCCGGTGATGCGGGGTGGTGGAGCTGTTGGCAGAGTGCCCTCTAGGCGCTCCCGGCCTCTGTGTTCGCCGAGGACGCGCCGTCCCGACCTCTTTCTTGCCGGCCCTTTCTCTGGGTTGTCCCTGCAGGTGGTCACCTTGGGAGACAAGATGGCGACTCCCCTGGACTAAGAACGGGCCTGCTTGCTATAAGAGAAGTGGTTTCCCCAAGCTCGTTGTTCCCTGGTGGTGGTGTCCCTCTGGGGTAGTCCAGAGGTATGGCTGCTCCCGTAAGACTCGGGGGTGAGGACAGTGCGGGGACACCGGTGCTCATGCCGAGTACTGTGCTGACTAAGGGAGTCTTGTCTCTGACCCATCCAGGGTCTTTGGCAGCTCACAGGGAACAGCAACAGGCTAAATTATTAGCTTGAAAGTGAGTAAAATCTAATTTTAGAGAGAATGGACATTTGGTCCAGATATTAACTCAATACGGGCTTCTCTAAAGGCCTTAGGGATTGAAGCGGATCTCAGAGAGAGGGATAATGTACATTTCCCCCTGAGTTTCCCGGTCTGTGGACGCTGACCTGGCAGCTCTACAGGTAGGGCTTTGCTTCTTTATAAATGTAGTTGCTGCACCTGTTACTCGGATCCTTTACCCTTAGGGCTTTGGGGGGGTGCTGTGAGTTGTAAATATCAAGACTATTCTAGTGTTAACCTGCTGTGTGGCTCCCTTTCCCTCCCACCCCTCATCTCCACCTGCATGCTATGAAAAGCATCCTTGTTGCTTTTTCTGTTATCAAAGGACATGTTTTTGGGTATAAATGAAAGTTTCACCTTCAATTCTAAGACCAAGCTGACCAAACTAACAGTGCAGGTGACATTTTTTGTAACCTGGGACTTGTCTAGCCTAGTCTAGGGGCACTGGTACTGCCCTGACTTTGGACCTGTGTCTGAGCAGTTCAGCCTCTCCTAGGATACCTGCAATACTCCCCTCCTCCTCCTGCGCCCAACCTGTGGGTGGACCCTCTGAACCTGTCAGATGCATTGCCTGGACTTGGCCACTAGTTGGACCTCTCTCTACTTAATTCCCTGCAATCTTGTGGCTTTGGGGTGGTGATCATGTTAATTTCAGAACTCAATATTTTTCAGTATTGTAGCATCAATTCAGCTCTCAGTGTAACCAGGCTGAATCCAAAGTCCAGAAAACATGGTGCCTCCTGGAGGGGTTTGCTGATGAGAATGAATAGCCCCAGGGAAAATGCCAGGTTTGCAGTTTGGGGTGGAGAACTGATGAAAAATAAAAGGGACTGAAGAAATAGATCAGTCGCCATGATGTAGGAAGGGAAGAGGCATTCGCCATGCTAAAGGATTAGAGGAAGCAATCGCCATGATGTAGAATAGAGGAATCAGCGGCAGAAAATGTAGCTGCCAAGATTGAGAGTTTGGAAATCAGACGCCAGAAGTTTTGAGCCGCCGGGATAGAGAGTTTAGGATTGAGCGTTTTTGGAATCTTCAGTGACTTTGGGGCCAGCGACTTTGGAGGCTTTGCAAATACCTGAGTGACTGAAACTGCTCCCAGTTTTGTTTTAACTGCAGCCGAAGGAAGAAGACAGAGGCTCGGAGCGGGCGCCTTCCTAAAATGTGCGAGTGTAGTCTGTTGGGCCGTCTGGCCATTGTAGTTGCTGTTTGCAGTGTTGTTGGCCTGGTGCTGCTCTGGGGCACCGTGGCAGTTCCGGGAGCATCTCCGGTTGTGTTCTGTGTCATCCTTGTGAGTTGGAACCTGGCCTACAGTCTGATTGTTGCGCCTGCAGAAGAAGGATGATGCCATTTTGGAAACGTGGCCTATTGTTTGAAAGAGGAGCTCCACATCTGCAGTGGCGGGAAGACGCCACCTTTGTTATTTTTCTGGGGCTTAAAGGACTGGACATTGCTTTAAGTAAGGTAAACAGCCATATGTTCACTTCAGTAATTCTTTGCTTTTCCCTGTTTGAGATTTATTTAACATTGTTATTGTTCCCTGTCTGAGTAGTCTTGCAATTGTGCGTGCAGGTACAGAACCAAGATAGTGACCGGTAAGCAATTTGGGCATTGCCTTTGGCAATTTTGAAGCCCCATTTTGCCCGGTATCATCAGTACTACATGAAAAACTCCCGGGGGTCATTTGAGATGTCCACACTTACACGGGTGTGTAGGTATGAACAGCTATAAAACCCAGATTTTGTTGGAGGGTATCCTTTAGTAAATTATTCCTCTGGGGAGGGGTGGGCCCTGTCGTACTGGATCTTTTCAGAGGTGCCTTTTTGTACTTTGCACAAAGGTGCAGTATGTCTTAATGCAGGCCCTGTTTGGGGCCATAAGGAAAAGGCCAAAAGGGTCCCCCACCTGCTCTTCAATCATTATATCAACATCAACAACCACTTACCTCAAGATTAATTGTTCTACAAGAGGAAATGAAATGGCCATCTTCTATTGGTTGCTGTTACAGCTGAATGAAATTCCTCACTGATGACCAAAACAATGAAAGCTCCCAGTGAACAATAGGAGGGAAGCTTTCCTTCTAGTGCCTGCAGTGATGTATCAGACCAGGGTTTGAGACCCTGATAGGTCATTATTACTTTCTATGGCCCCAGACAGTCATTTTCCCCCCAGGGCCCAAAGTTCAATACAGGACCTTGGTGCTCTGAGGCACCCTTTCCCCCCAAATTTTGTGATGTCCTGTATATTCTGCCTTCAACGCAAGCTCCAGGAATAACATACAGGACATTTTCACTCTCCCTCATTGAGCTTACTAGCTAAGGGAGTAAGAATCACCATTTCTGGCAGGTATGGGCACATTTCCAAAATGAAATACTTTCGCTCTATGTCTGGCAACAACTGATCAAGCCTCTGCAGGGAGGCCCGTGGAGATCCAGAAAGGCTGCTC
Source organism: Scalopus aquaticus (assembly GCA_004024925.1). Lineage (NCBI taxonomy): Eukaryota > Metazoa > Chordata > Mammalia > Eulipotyphla > Talpidae > Scalopus > Scalopus aquaticus. Next base: position 73,944 of record PVIJ01006699.1, read on the forward strand.
CTGGAAGAGCCCAAAAGCGGGCTGTTGCAAAGGCCATCTTCCCCTGGGCAAACACGGTGGAAAGGAGCCCAGCCCTGTAGCCTGAGGGATTTTAGACCAGATTTTTTTGTTTTTTAACATTTTATTTTCAACAGTCATACTTTTTTCTTCTCAAATTTTGTTGATTTACCAGTTGCTTACATAGCTATATAATTTTGGGAGTAACTTAACATCTTCATGTGTGCACATGCTTCATTCGCCCTGTGTCAGAGCGACAGTGTCCATACCCTATCACATTCACCCTCGCTCGATCTCTTTCTCTCCTCTTTCCCCCCTTCGACAATCACTGTAGTTTCCACACATTCTAAGAGTCATTTTTGTTGTGTTTTACAAGTTTGTTTTTTTAGGTTATTTATATTCTGTAAACAATTGAAAGTTTCTGGTTACTATCTTTTTTACTTATTTTACTTAGTATAATCACCTTAAGCTCCATCTAATTTGTCCAAGAAGTTTTTGTTTCATCTTTTTAAATAGCTGAGTGGGTGTTCCTTTGAGTTTGTATATGACCATTTCCTTATCTAGTTATCCATT
>PVIJ01006699.1:74613-89649 GCA_004024925.1 Scalopus aquaticus
TTTTTTTTTTTTTTTTTTTTTTTTTTTTTTTTTTTTTTTTTTTTTTTTTTTTTTTTTTTTGTGTGTGTGTGTGTGTGTGTGTTTTCATATTTGACTACATTGAAGTGGTGGTGTTGGATCATAAGGTATTTCCATTCTTATTTTTTTTGTATGTGTGTTTAATCGCCATACTGTTTTCTATAGAGACTGCACCAGTTTACATTCTTATCAGCTGTGGATGAGAGCTCCTTTACTGCACATCCTCGCTATCATTTTTTGTTGCCAGTCTTTTTGATATAGACCAGTCTTGGGGTGAGCTGATATATCTCATTGTGGTTTTAATTTGTATTCCTTTATAATAAACGATGTTGAACATTTCTTCATTTGCCCATAGGCCAGCTAACTGTATGTCTTCTTTGGAGAAGTGTGACATTTATTTTATATCTCTTCGTTGTTGACTATAATACACCTATAGAAAAGTACATTAATTATCACATACATTTAATGTTTTTTAAAAAATATGTATGTGTGTATATGTACATAAACACACACACACAGTATACTCTCTCAGGTCAAGAAATAAAACTACTAGCCTCCTGGAACCCTCCTGAATACCTCAACTGCAGTTACTCCTTTTCAGGGTAATCACTCTCCTTACTCTATGGTCATTCCCTTAATTTTCTTTAAAATTTTATTGCAATACTACATAAATACATACCATGGAAACTGTTTGGTTTTACCTGTTACTGACATTTATAGAAACGGATTCAACAATTTGTGTTCTGACTTCTTTGGTCAACATAATGTTTGTGAGAGTCATTCATGTCATTACACATATCTCCATTTAATTCATTGTCACTGTGGTCTTTCACTTGTTATTTATTTGGGGATTTTATGAATATATTGTCTCTGAGCATTCACATCCAAGTATACAAGTCGGGTATATGCCGTGTATATAAGTAGATATACAAGTAGATAAATATCTTGCAATAGAATTTTCAAGTCATGGATCTGTTCCTTCAACTTACTCATTGATGGCAAAGTGATTCTGTCAATTTATACTGCCACCAGCTGTGTCTGAGAAGTCTAAGGGCTCCATATCGTCTCCCTCACAGGCATGCTACTTTATATACCAACACACACCTAGAGAAAAGTTAATTTCATGTGTAGGAGAGAGAAAATTTTTAAACCTTATTTTTATTGTTAGATTTAATTTTTATTAAAATTTTTAAATGTACAAAGAATGATAGAACACCCACATACCTACTACTAAATAATTACTGGCATTTTGACATATTTTCTCTCTCATCTACATATTTTTTGTGGTTGTATATCATGAGAATTGCAATCATAGTACTTCAACAGCACTCTTAAGGGGGAGATACTCTTTTTTTTTTTAAATGACAATAACAAGAAACTTCACAAATCCTTATTATCAGATATTTAATCCATATTTACATTTTCCCAATTGACCCCAAAATGTTACAGCAAGTTTTTTTTGAAATCAGAATCTATTAAAGTATATGCATTATATTTGGTAATTGTGTCTTTAGTTTCTTTTTTTTTTTTAAGAAGACCAGGCTAGTTGTCTTGAGGACGCTCACATTTGCTTTTTAGATATTTTCCTCTGTTGTCTCACCTGTTTTACTATGATATTTGCCATAAACTGGAAGTGAAAGTGCATGACAAGGGGGCACACAGGGACCCCAAACCGTTAAGGGGTGCACGCGCTAAAAGGGATCCAAGCATCTGCCACACAAAGGCAAAGGAAGCCGACTTAATGTGAAAGATCTTAAATAGAATTAGTACGCAGAGAGAGAGAGAAGAAAGGACATTAGTTTCCCAATAAAACCACCAGAATTACTCCTCCTCTCGTGGGCAAATGCCCAGCCAAACAGGCTGTGCCCAAAGTAGGGCTGCTGAGACCTGAAAGCTTGCCACAAATTTAAGGTACCCTCTGGTAGGCATCCACAAGAAAGCGGTTAGGCAAGTCTCAGAGGGCTGGGACCAAAGGAAAGATTCAGAATTCAAAATTCAAAATGCACTGAATAATCTACCATGGAGTCAGGACAGTGGCTGGCATTATCTCTGCCAGGGACTAGGGGCAGCTTCCCCACATGTCTCTCACCTGTATTTCTCTTCCAAGAGTCTCTGTGTCTCTCCATGTCCCTGGGTGCTAGTTGAAACCAGAAAAGCAAGAGATCCTGAGCCTGAACGTGTTCAGTTATACACCAAGCATGGCTGCTTAACTCCACCCCTAGTTCCCAGCAACCCTCCATTTAGGAATTCAGATTCATGGTATGATGGGAGTTGTTCTCCACACCCAAGCTCCCTTCAGTTTGGAAGTTGGGGTGGAGCCCAACATTCATGGGCTCAGAGTTTGCTCTTTACTCCAACAGAAATTAGTTTTGGAGGCTTGATTAGACTTATTATGACTTTAATTTACAGTTGTTGAATTTCTAATGAGATTAGGGACCTTTTAATTTGTTTTTTAGCCATTTGGATTTCATTTGTGATGTGCCTATTCAAGTCTCTTGCCTGTTTTTCTACACTGTTCTCTCATTGATTTGTAGGAGTCTTTTTACTCTGGAGGAGTATTTTTTTTATTCTAAATGTGTTGGAAATGTCTTCTACAATGTGACTTCCTTTTTTACTTTGATGAGCAGAAGTTCCTAATGTTAATGTTCAGTTTTTAAATATTTCTGTGACCTGTTTAAGGGACCTTTCCAAACTGGGCTTAAAATATGTTCTTATGGATTATCTCCTCAGGTGCCTACATAATTGGATCTAAAGTCCTTCTGGAAGTGTGTTTGTATGTAGTGTGAGGTACGGGTCAGGTTTCATTTCATCCCCCCCTACACAATTGATTAAAAAGATGGTCTTTATCCTAGTATTCCACAGTGCTAGCTTCACCATCATCAACTACTTCTCTGTCCTTGTACCTACATACCTTGTTTGTTTGTTTTTTTAAGATTTATTTTATTTAAGCATGCAAGCTGGGGTGTAGGCCACAGGTAGGGGTGGGTAAGAGGATTCACCAGAGACAGAGTGGGGGAGCAGAACAGGCAGATTGACTGAAATACACTGCTGAGAGGAGCAGCTGGCGAGGCAGGAGAGGTCTGCTCCGCCATGCCATGTGGGTTAGCTCCCTGTCTGGGGATCAGGGATCAAACTGCAGTGGCTCTGGATAGCTTCACAGTGCTGAGCCTTAATCTGTTGCGCCAACAGGCAATCTCCCCCCCCCGCCCTTGTTATTGTAGCTTTATAATAAGTGAACATCCAACTGTGCAAGTTCTCCCTCTGTATTTAAGAATGACTTGACTGGAATTTTGACACTTTATACAGAACGGTCTCAAACATGGAGCTCCCTTTCAGAATAAGTATCATGTGGTTAGTATTCTTTGCTGGTCTGTGCTCATGGAAGTCACTTCCCAACTTCTCACTTGGTGCTTTCCAGGACTTTCTCACCTATGTGGTAAAACAAATTTGATATACACTCATGGAAGTCCATTGTTTAGCATCCCCGTATTTGTTAGGTTCTGCTTCTTGGAATAGATGGAAGTATTGGAAATGAAGCTGAATCTTTTTAAGACAAATCACCTGATCTTTGGAAATAAGTGACTGAGAGGCTGTTTTGGCCTTCTTCTCAGGACTGCATGCTGGAGAGAGACCAAACTCTGGAGAAAGATTTTTGGGTTAGGTTCCTGAGTGTTAGCACTGTGTGTTAGCATACTGAGTGTACCACCTATTAGCACCGTGACTCTGGCCAGTTAACCTGCTTGGCCTAGATTTCCTCATGGGTAAAATGGAATAATGATAGTATCGGCATCATGAGTATGGGAGGATTGAATGAGATATGCAAAGGGTATAGATAGGATAAGTGACTGGCAAATGTTAGACATTGCTGTGCTTGAGATAAATTCGTCTTTCCTCCTAGAGCTTTGAGACTTCCCTAGAAGAATGGTAAAACAACATTGCTCTTGCATTTCTGAGTTGGCAAAGGGCTCTTTCCTTGCGGCAGATTATGCACAGGCACCTGCAGGGTGTTCCTAATGTTATCATCTGCCCCTCAGCAGTATGAAGGGGAGACAGTTCATTTATGTCCTTGGCTGAAAATTACTAACATACTCAACTCCTTCAGTTCTTTGGACCTATGGTTTCTGAGGTCGTAGACATTACAAATGGGGTCAACTTTCTGTTTTAGAGCCGGAGTTTTGGCAGCAGATCTAGTCAGCCCTTTCCTACTTACTGAGGTGGTGGGGTACTTACCACCCTGGGGGCCTCTCCTAGGTTTTTTGTGCAGGTTGAATAACATTGTTTCACTTAGTGTTTTAATTTTGTCTTAATATTAATGGGCAAAAAGCAACTCCGGCCTACACTGAAAGAATTGTTATTTGAGGGGCCTCCCCGGCGGCGCAGCGGTTAAGTGCTGTGCTGTGGAGCTGTCGGCAGCAGCGACGCGAGTTCGACGCCCGGCCGGGGAGAATCCCACATGGTGCGGCAGACCTCTCCTGCCTCGTCCGCTGCTCCCCTCAGCAGTGTATTTCTGATCTGCCTGTTCTGCTACCTGCTCTGTCTCTGGTGAACCCTCTCGCCGCCCCACACCTCTGGCCTGTACCCCAGCTTGTATGTATAAATAAAATAAGTCTTTAAAAAAAAAAAAAGAAAGAATCACATTAAAAAAAAAAAGAATTGTTATTTGAGGACCTACTTTCATTGCATATTGTTTTGTTTAAAGGCATAATTTCCAAGAACCTATCTCCGAAGATGTTGACGGCTTACTGTATAGAGCAGGGAGAAACATGCGGTTTATGTTCAGTTTATTGGAGAATGAAATGACAGAGCCCAGTGGAGTGGAGCAATGAGTTTATACCACTAAGACTGGAAAGCAGTGAGGGAGGCACCTCCAGACATACTGGATGAGGTCAAGGCCTGGAGAGGAGCAGAGAGATGCTCTTGGGATAGTTGGGGTACTGTTTTGGGGGCTGCATGGAATAGTTCGACCAGAACAGGTCCAGAGGCTGCTGTCCAGCCTGCAATTGCCCTATACCGTGTAGGTTAATACAAATGTAGAGAAAGTGATTTGGGTATTAGGGCCTCACAGCCTTCCTTTGATGGGTACTGCCATCACAAATGCCCTTCCAGAAACTGAGAGGGAGGTGGTAATATGGGAGGGGTATTGAGGTGCGTGAAGGAGAGTGTCAAGCCCAGTCCCGGGTGGAACGTTGGAGTGAGGAGGAGGGATGGGGGCACCCTTATGATATTGAAATGGAAAGATAGTTGCAGTGTAATTTGCAGTGTACTGTAAAGAGGTGGCAGTTACACAATTGCACCTATGGTATGATCCGGTCTAATAATAAGTGTATATATGTAAAAGGACCTGGGAGGCCTTTTCTATGTCATTGTAAGTAACTGTCACTGGGTGGAATTACTGGTGCTTTTTTCTGATTAAATGAGTTTTTGTATTTGTGTAATTCAGAAAAAGTAGAGATGTTACTGGGATGCCTTCTTTAACTTATAATCAGGGATGTGGGGGAGGGGTGGATTTGTGAATTTCCATTAGGATCAGTATTTGTGATCAGGTCTCATTCATACATGAGTATCATACATTTAGATATGTATAACATGTTTCATTCACATGTTGCTCACTTACCAGTGGCTAAAATGGGAGGCTCCCTCCAGTTTAAGGGCAAGGTCAGAACCACCCCCCCCCCCAAAAAAAAAAAAAAAAGGTTTTGGCTAAAGTAATTTTCACAGCAATATGGATGAAAAATAAAACCAGAAGATATCTATTTGGATTGGAGAAAAGTAAGGGGGCATCTTTCTTCTGATTTTACTCAGTGTTGGGAATGATGTTCACATTGTATCAGTTAGGGTTGTGTCCTGCACTGTAAGTGAGGCCTGATGTCAGTGACTTAAGAAAATGCGGGGCTTATTCTCTGAAGTAACAGAAGGAGGGAGGAGTTGGGTTGGTATGGTGGCTCCAGGAGGTCATCAGAGCCCAGGCTTCTCCAGTCTGCCCCACCATAGTTGGGTGACCACTGGCACTGAACACTCACTACTGGACACTCAGCCATTGTGTCCAGCTTGTGTTGGAGTGGGAATAAGAGGAATGTGGCTTCCAAGGGCCTTCACCCCAAGCTTGCCTTCATAGTTGGTGACAGTTTGTGCAAGGGGCTTTCTCTCTCCCTCCTTCCCCCTCTTTTATTGCCCAATAGTTCTCTACTAATAGGCCAACTAGTCTTCTGTAGTCCAAAAGCAGTTTTTAACAGCAACATTCATACCTTATAAATGCTACCTAGACTTCAGGATCAAGGTAGATTTTTTAAAAGTTAGACAACCAAAGGTGCTATAAAGAGTCCCATGAGCTGTGTCTGCTCCACAAAAGCCTTTTTTTTTTGCTGTAGTTGGTCAGCTAGGCTGTTCTCCATGTTCACCCCAAGAGCTCAGTGTCACAGATTTGCCACTGGCCTGGTGTCTGTCAGTTGCATACAGTTGTCTCAATACTGCTGATACATGGAAAATTAGCAGAAGAGCAGAGGGTTCTCTTTGTCACATGCTGTGTTTCCCTCTGGCATTCTTTTAATAGTCATAAAAGTCACAGAAATACTTGGCATTGCAGTGTTTGGAGGGAACCCTGTACCTGATTGTGGGGTGGGGCCTTGAACAGCGAGAACCAAAGACTCACAATGGCCAGAGATGGATTTTTTTTGTAAGACAAATGCTTAGAACAAAACTGTCATGGAATTCCCCTTTAAACACTGTGTGAATGTTATCTGGGCCTGAGTATAAGGATGTCCTCTTTCCAAACCTGAGAGGGTCAATCCCTAGCTAGAAAGAACCTCCTGTCTAGCATTAGTAAGTCAGGAGGCAGTCCACAGAAAAAAACACAATGCTGCTTCCAAAACTGTCCCTGGGAGAGAAGTTGTCCCTGGGAGGAATTCCCAGGGAGAAGCAGTCTTCAGAAGGAAAGTGATTTTCTAGGAGGTGAATTTTTTTTTTTTAAAGAATTATTTTTTATTTATACATACAAGCTGGGGTACAGGCCAGAGGCGTGGGGCGGCGAGAGGGTTCACCAGAGACAGAGTGGGTAGCAGAACAGGCAGATCAGAAATACACTGCTAAGGGGAGCAGCGGGCAAGGCAGGAGAGGTCTGCCGAGCCATGTGGGATTCTCCCCGGCCGGGCGTTGAACTCGCGTCGCCGCTTCGGACAGCTCCACAGCGCAGCGCTCAACCGCCGCGCCACCAGGGAGGCCCCTAGGAGGTGAATTTTGACCCAGGAGGAAGGTTGCCTTAGGATGTTACATTAAGTGCAGGTCTCCTTAAGGCTGAGGTAGCTTTCAGAGTCAGAAGTCTTGTGGGGGATCCTGACTTTTCTTAGTTTCTAACTCTGGGAAAAACCTTTTGCCTGGAGATGGGAGATTTCCCTGGGATCCACTCAGACTGCTCAGAAATGCATCTTGAAGCCCTGTTGCAAGTTTCCACCCTTGCCTCAGCCCTCTGCTGCCCTCTGTTGGAATGTTGCTGTCAGCACCACTGCTAGCATTTTCCGCAAAGCTTTCTAGCCTTCCTGACCAATTCTTTTTTTAAAATTTCATTTTTTTTTAAATCGCGGTAATGCTGGTTTAAAGCATCGTATATGATTTAGAGGTACAGGTCCAGACACATCTTCAAAATTCTTTTTGGTTTATAACAGAATCTGATAAGTGAGTAACAGACTTTTGTGACTTATAACTGAATACTAAGTAAAATCACTGCTCTATTAATACAGATTGGACAACATGACTTAAAAAGAAGCTCATGAAGACCTTTGATTAATAAAAAAAATTTTAAGTAGCACTGGTTTATAACATACATTTCAGGTGTACATCATTGTAAATCAACATCTGTATATACTGAACTATGTTCACCATTAAAAGTCTAATTCCACCCTTCACCTTACAGTTCACCCCTTTTACCTGTTGTTTTTTTTAAAGATTTATTTATGCATACAAGAGCTGGGGTGTAGGCCAGAGGAGTGGGAGTGGTGAGAGGATTCACCAGAGACAGTGGGAAGCAGAACAGGCGGATTTACTGAAATACACTGCTGAGGGGAGCAGCTGGTGAGTCAGGAGAGGTCTGCTGCATCATGTGGGAAGCTCCCTGGCTGGGGATTGAACTAGTGCTGCAGTGGCTGCGGAATGCGTCATAGTGCTGAGACTTAACCCCTAGTGCCACCAGGGAGGCCCCCTTTTACCTGTTTTACCTACTGCCCACCCCTATCCCTTCCCTTTTGGAAACCATTAATTTTGTCTTATTATCTACAAGTTTAATTTTGTTTGGTCTTTGATTTGTTTATGTACCACATATGGGTGAAACCACACAGTGTTTGCTACATCTGACTTATTTCACTAAGCATAACAACCTTTGGATTCATCTGTGTTGTTGCAGATATCTGGATTTCATCTTTTATTGCTAATTATTCCATTCCATTGTGAATATATACATCATCTTTATCTGATCATCTGCTGACGGACATTTAGATTATTGCCAGCACTTACCTATTGCAAATAATGCTTGGATGAACATGGGACTTGCATCTCTTTTATTAGTAGTTTTTATTGTTCTTTGAGTAAATTCCCAGTAGTGGGGTAACTGGATGGCACGGACTTCCTCTTTTTATTTTTTTTGAGGAATCTCCATACCATGTTCCATTAGAGGTGTACCTGTTTACATTCCCGCCAACAGTGCATGAGGGTCCCCTTCTCCCCACATCTCCAGCACTTGTTGTTCCTGCCTGATCATGGGCACTCACGATGTGAGATGGTATCTCATTGTTGTCTTGATTCTTATTTCCCTAATAAGAAATGATGAACATCTTTTCATGTGCCTGTGTGTTTTTAAAGTGTCTATTCAGACCCCCATTTTAATCAGGTTGTATATTTTATTGAGTTTTATCAATTCTCTATTGTCAGATGTATGATTTGCGGTTATCTTCTCTCATTCAGTAGAATGCCTTTTCATTTTGATAACTATTTTCCTGCACAAAAGCTAATCTTTAGTTTAATGTACTAAAAATGTGCATCATTTTGATGTACTCCATTTGTTTTTGCTTTTGTTCCCTTTGCTGTTGGGATTGAATCCCCAAAGACCTCAATAAGATTCATGTCATAAAAAGCCTATTGCCTGTGTTTTCATCTATGTATTTTTTGGCTTCAGGGCTTACATTAAAGCCTTTAATCCATTTTGAATCAATTTTTGTGTATGGTGTTAATGGTCTAGCTTCTTTTTTCTTGTGTGGATGTCCAGTTTTCCCAATACCATTTATTGAAGAGATTTTCCTTGCTCTATTATGTACTTTTGACTCTCTTGTTGTAAATTAGTCATCCTTGTGTGTGCATTTATTTCTGGGCTCTCATTTCCATTCCATTGATCTGTGTGTTTTTATTCCACTACTGTAGTTTTCATTACTGTCTCTTTGTAGTACAATGCGAAGTCAGGAAGCACGGTAGCTCCTTTTTTTTTTTTTTTTCAGGATTGTTTTGGCTATTTGGGATCTTTCATAGTTCCAGATTTTTTTGATATTGTTTGTTCTATTTCTGTGAAGTATGCTTTGGAATTTTGATAGAGATTGCACTGGATCTCTATTTTGCTTGGGAAAGATGGCCATTTTAACAATGTTAAATCTTCCAACCCATGAGCATGGAGTATCTTTCCACTTCTTTGTGTCTCTTTCAACAATGTCTTACAGTTTTCACTGGACAGGCCTTTCACCATGGTTAAACTTATTCCTAAATATTTAATTCTTTTTGATGTGATTGTAAATGGGACTGTTTTCCTAATATATCTTTCTGTAGCTTGTAGTATATAGAAATGCAACAGAATTTAATACACTAAATTTGTAGCCTGCCACTTTGCTGCATTCATTTATTATTTCTAACAGTTTTTTTTTATCGGTGTCTCTGAGGTTGGCTATGTATATTATTACATTATTTGTAAATATCAGTAGTTTTACTGCTTCTTTCAGACTGCCATACCTTTTATTTTCTTTTCATGTCCAATTGCTCTGTCTAGGATTTTCAGTATTATGTAGAGTAAAAGTGGTGAGCTTGGACATCCTTGTCTTGTTCCTGATCTTAGAGGGGGAACTTTCAGTTTTTCACCATTGAATATGATGTTAGTTGTGGGTTAGTCATTAGGTTTTTATTATGTTGAGGTATGCTCCTTCTATATCCAATTTGTTTAGGGTTTTAATTATAAATGGATGCTGAATCTCACGAAATGTTCTTTCTGAATTTGTTGTGATGATCATAGGATTTTAATCTTTTTTTGTTGATTGGGTGTAACATGTTGGTATATGTTGAATCATTCATGCAACCCTAGTAAATCCCACTAGATATGGTAAATCCCACTAGATAATTTGTATAATTCTTTAATGTATTGTTGAATTTGGTTTGCTAGTATTTTGTCAAGGATTTTTGCATGTATGTTTATCAGAGATAATGGTTTTGTTACAAGGCAACCCCAATATTCAGTGAGGTGCCTGACTGTGGGTTCTCACCTGTGCACTTAAAAGGACTTATAATAAGAACAATTGCAGGCACTCACAAAAAGGTTAAAAAAAGGTTTATTTACAAAAGGGAAGGGAAATAAAAAATGAATAACTCAGGGACAAAAGAGAAAGAGAGATAAATCTCCAAATACGTCTTACCAGATCCGAAGAGCCGGAAACCCCCAGTGGCACGCTGCAGCCTGGCGAGAAGCAAGAGACCTTCAAGGTCCAAAACTCTCGTTATATAGCCAACATGTCTGCTTAACTCCACCCCTCAGTTCCCAGTAATCCTCTCTTCGGGATGATGATGGAATTAAGGGATTAGTAGCCCTTAGTGTCTTCGATCTCTTTGGTCTGAGGTGGGGTCCATAAACCTTCCTGTGGAGTTTGTTGCAGACGTCCTTTCCCCCCCCCAACAGTTTGTAGTTTGTTGTTGTCGTTGTTGTTATTGTAATTGCCTGGTAAAATATGTTTGGAAGTTTTACCTCCTTTCGTTTTTGTTTTTTATTTTTTATTTTGGAAGAGCTTGTGATAGATATTAATTTTTCTTTGAAAATTTGGTTAAAAAAAAAATCTGAACAGACTGATCAGGAGTATGGAAATTGAAATACTAATCAAAATCCTCCCCCGAAAAAAAAGAATGGGACCAGATGTCTTCACTAGTGACAGTTACCTTTTAACAAAGTTAATTATCAAATGAGAAAATGAGCACATTTCTTGTACTTTAAAAAACCTATTGATGACTGTCCTGTTGCAAATTATTGTACTCATCCTTAAAGGGATACATAGACTAAGGGATACAGTTTGTGTTTGCAGTGAGTTTGTAATCATATCCAGTAGGAGGAAGAGTAATTGTAAAATGCAACATAGCAAGATAAATCCCATGATGGAGCAACGGGGCTCAGGTGAGGGAGAGCTCAGATTTAGTTAGAGATCAGAAGAGGTTTCAGAAAGCAGCATTGCAGTGAGACTGTGAAGAAGAGTGAGTAGTCCAGCATTGGAACAATAGGAACAAAGTCTTGAATGGAGGGAAAGACAGGCTGTTTTTGGAACCTGGGAGTGGTCAGTGTCTGGAGAATGGAATGCATTGTTTATGGTAGGGAGAGCTGGGCTTTAGTTCTTTTTTTCATTTTTATTTTGTTTTCTAGTTTGTTTGAAGTTTATGCTTAACAGTGAATCTGTTACAGGGCAGGGAGAGGGGCACCCCAGAACCCCCAAACCTATCTGTTCTAAATAGGTTCTGCCATCTGCTGCATCAGGACAAAACATATAAGACCTTAAGTGGAAAAGAAAACTTTAATACAATTAGTGTGATAATACAGAAAAGACAAAGAATATAGTCTCTAACCTAAACACCCAAAGTTACCCATCACCTCGTGGGCAAAAGTCCACCCAAATGGGATTGGATCAAGGCAAGGCCCAAAGGCCTGCCACAAGTCTAAAACACCTTTTGGAAAAGAAAAATATCGAATGGTTTCACTTATAACAGGACTATAAGGAAACCAAACAGCAGATAGACACTCGAGGGGTGGGGGAGGGGAGAGGGGAGGAATAAGGGCACAAAATGGAATAGAAAAGAACACAAGGGACCATGGAGATGGATCACGGGTGAATTGGTGGTGGGCTACCCAAGGGGAATACAAAATGTAAAAGACATAAATAACAATAAAAATATATATTAAAAAAAAAAAAGACACCTTTTGGCAGGGACCCATAGAAAAGGGTCAGAAGTAGTCAAACAAATCTGTGAGGAAAAGAACAAAATCAAAATCAAGATCCATGTTGCCATTGTTAGCTTCCTCATCAGTCTCTCACCCACCTCTGTGTCAATCAGTCCAGGCCAGTGCAGCCTCTTCACTTGTCTCTCTGCTCCTTGTGCCTCTTCTGGCTCTCCATCCTGCTTCTTATCTTCCTCTCTCTCCTCTGTGTTTTCCCTTCTCTCTTCTCCAGCTTCTTATCTCTCCTGCTCAGCTCCACCCTCCCTTGGGTGGGGCAGGGAACCTGGAACACACCCTTCTTCCTGGGAACCACCCTCTAACATATTCACTTCTGTCGCTCTGTGTACATATATATACAAGTATAAAAGATCTATATGTACCTATCCCTATATGTTTGTAAAAGAGTGATATGAGGTTTCCTCGAGTTTCTTAGAGACTAATATTGAGATTATCAGATGTTTCATGTCTGATTGGACCAAAAAAGATCATACACTGAGATGTTTTGAGATGTCATTGTACCCCGAAGCTTGCCAGCCCTTAGTAGTCAACTCCAATAAGACTTTGCAAAACTTAAACTGACCTTAGAAACACTGACTCAGTCTTGTTCTGGTACTGGCAGCTTGTGAACCCAGAATCAAAGGACTTCTACCCCCACCTCTTGTCACACTTTCTAAAGGGTGGGCTTGCTGTTTCTGTTCACATGGCAGAACAGAAACAGTTGAAAAACACCAAAAACCTACTAGGTAAAGGTTTTTTTTGTTTGTTTTTTGGTATTATTGAGCTTCACTGAAATCTGCAGAAGTAAAGAGAAAATGAAAGCAGGAATCTTGTAAGCTAATTAAATGACAAAGTTTGACTTCTGAGCAGGGGTTTTCTACTAATTAGTGATCATGAGCTTCCTCTCTGATAGTACCAGGGAACACAGGGATTAAACTAGAGATAAAGCAAGGGAATGCCCAAGGGGAAAGTCAAGATTAGGAGATGCTTGTGCGTGAAGGTAGAAATCCAATAGGCTGCATTCTGAGGGTAAGCATGAGCGAGAAATAAACTTAACAGTGCTGTAGAAAGAGCAAGAAGACTTGCCTGTTTCAGCCTTGACACTAGATGGAAGGGAATAAAAATCTCCTGAAAATTTATAACAGCAGCCTAGCTTTCTTAGAGCTGTGGTCTAAATTAATATAAGCTGTGTGGTTTAAATTAAAAAACCTCAAACAGACAATTAAATTTAGATGGCTCTGAGTTGATAGTCACCCCAGGGAGATGACAGAATCAAATTTAAATTACTTTTTGAGGAATGCAAACTCAGCAGCAATTTTAGAGATGTTCTTCTCTTCCAAGTGAGCAGCTCAAGAGCAAAAATTATTTCATAAAAAAATGGGGGGGGTGAGTGGGGAGGAGTGAATGAGGCAGATGACTGAGAACCAGTTGAAAACAAGGTATTAAATGGAAACTATAAAATAGACATTTAATGTGTTTCAAAGTAGTTTGGAAATGTGATTGGAAATTAAACTGTAAGGAATAATCAAGTACATTTGAAGGAGAAACAAAACTTCTAGCAAAAAAAAAGAAAAGAAAAAAGAAGAAAAAGGTAATAGTAATTGAAGTAAAAATTCCAAGGATGGCTTAAGCATCAGGTTTTAGATGAAACTAAAGAAACAGTGAACTAAAAAATAAATTCAAAGAAATTACCCATAATGAAAACTAGAGAGACAAAGACATAAGAATTGAAATAGACAAAAAGAGACATTCACCAAAACTAACAGACACCCTACCAACAGGAAAAGATTTTAGCACACAATACATCTGATAAAGGACTGATAACAAAAATTTACAAGGAACTCACACAACTCAACAAAAACAAAGCCAATAACCCAGTCAAAAAATGGGCAGAAGAGCTCAAATGGCACTTCTCCAAAGAAGAAAAGCAAATGGCCAACAGATACATGAAAAAATGCTCAACATCACTTGTAATCAAGGAAATGCAAATAAAAACCACTATGAGATACCACCTCACACCTGAGAGGATGGCACACATTAACAGTACAGGCAATAACAAATGCTGGAAAGGATGTGGAGAAAAAAGAACTCTTCTACACTGCTGTTGGGAATGTGAACTGGTCCAACCACTATGGAAAGCTGTATGGCGATTCCTCAAACTCCTAAACATGGAGCTCCCATACGACCCCAGCAATACCACTTTTGGGAATTTACCCAAAGGACACAAAAACACTAATCTGGGGCCTCCCCGGTGGCGCAGCGGTTAAGCACTGAGCTGTGGAGCTGTCGGCAGTGGCGACGCGAGTTCGACGCCCGGCCAGGGAGAACCCCACATGGCGCAGCAGACCTCTCCTGCCTCGCCCGCTGCTCCCCTCAGCAGTGTATTTCTGATCTGCCTGTTCTACTCCCCACTCTGTCGCTGGTGAACCCTCTCGCCGCCCCACGCCTCTGGCCTGTACCCCAGCTTGTATGTATAAATAAAAAATAAATCTTTTTGAAAAAAAAAAAAACACTAATCTGAAAGGATACATGCACCTGTATGTTCATTGTGGCACTGTTCACAATAGCAAAGGTATGGAAGCAACCCAGATGTCCAAAAATAGATGATTGGATCAAGAAGATGTGGTACATATACACAATGGAATACTATTCAGCATTCAAAGAAGATAAACACACGCAATTTGCAGCGACACAGATGGAATTAGAGGGAATCATACTCAGTGAAATAAGCCAGAAAGAAAAAGAAAAATATCGAATGGTTTCACTTATAACAGGACTATAGGGAAACCAAATAGGAGAGAGACACTCGG
>PVIJ01006700.1:0-18047 GCA_004024925.1 Scalopus aquaticus
GAAGGAGCCGGAGGGAGGGAAGGGAAAGGGCACAAAATGGAATAGAAAAGAACACAAGGGACCATGGAGATGGATCACGGGTGAATTGGTGGTGGGCTACCCTAGGGGAATACAAAATGTAAAAGACATAAATAACAATAAAAATATATATTAAAAAAAAAAAAAAAAAATTAGCTGTTCAATCTCATCCAGTTTGAAGGTTGTTAGAATAAATGAAAACACAGAGTGACTCCTGTGTCCTGGTATCCCATGTTATCTCCATATCCACATTTGTAGCTGTGTCCAGTTAGGCCTCCCACACTGAAGGCACTTGTGAGACTGAAGACGGGAAGACATGGCTTGCATGCTACTTAGTTTCAGTGACTGTGTTTCTGTCTTGTGTATCTTGATAGACTCCTCAGCATGGTACCCTTTTTGTTTTGAGGTTAATTAGCAGTTTAATATACTATAATCAGTTTTCTCATTTTTCATTTTAAAATAACCAAATAATCTGAAATGAACTTGAATAAAATTAAGATGATTTACCTGAGTAGCTTTAAAGAACTTTGGTACAGCTCATAAATACAACCTCTCCTCCTTCCAGAGAAATGCTTGTAGGATCCCTGGACCGGTGTCCCTTAGTAGCTTCTTCCTTCTATCTGCTGGATTTCCAGATTGCCATCATTAGCCCTCATTCAGTCAGCCAGTGAGGGTTGCGTGTGACATTTATTTTTCTGGGCTTGAGGAGTGTTGTTTTCTCAAAAGATGAACCAAGTGAAAAAGGTTTTACATGGTTATAGTTACACAGTTAAAAAAAATTAGTTTGGACTTAAATAGCTGTTCATGTTGTCATTGTAACTTGCATTTGACAAATACAACTTAGACCCATTAATTTTGTTTATTTTGACTGATACAAATATGGTAATAAGTAATATTCATGGAGTTGGCATTTTGATATTCTTTGAAAGGTAAATTCCAAGAACTATAATATATGAAGACTAACTTTTATTTGGAATATGGAAAAATTTAAAATTCCAAGTGAGAAACGAAGTTCATTAATAAAAAGGATCTGTATTACAATGTATTATCTATGGAATAACCTTTTAAAAACAGTCATTAAAACTGCTAGAGTTAGTCAGAAATTTATTTTTCTTTCTGCAAAGCTAGCACACGCTTCATAATTGCTGTCATTATCTATTACTACTATAGTATCTATTTAATAACTCTTCCTAGAAATTGGAACTTGATAACTTTTAAATCTTATATAAGATTCATAAAGGCTGTCAACATTTTAGTTCACCCACTTGACTTTTGAGTATGTTATTTTAATTTCTTCTATCTGTGCATCTATTTTTAAATGTTATAATAATGGGTTTCATCCATGAATGAGCCAGAGAAACTCTGTTGTTCCCATACCCTTTTAGTTTGTACAGTTGGACACAAAAGAGACTTTTATTTCTGGATTGATGGAACAGATTTAAAATACTCAAAATTGAGGGATCACTTGTGTCATCTATGTAAATGGTAATGCATTGTTATTTTATGGTAGTACCCCTAAGCAGTAACTTATGATACCCTGATAGTGCTTCCCGCAATTTTATTCTGTGATATCCCTGGTAATAGAGGACAATGAACTTGTACCCTGAAGGTCTGAGGCAGAGATTAGTCAGTTTATTATCAAATTTTCTTTTAAATTTCAGTTTTCATTTTAAAAATTCACTTTAGGTTTGTATTCCACTGCATAGTATATTTATCATAGTAAAAATATATGTTCCTAGAAGATGTACAGTGTCACCCATGAAGCTTTGGCTATTTCTTGGCACACCACTGCTCCTAGAGGTCCACACCCTCACTGAGTGGTGTGGGTGCACGTCCTGCCAGCAGATTGTTTATGTGCTGGGAGATTCAACATTAATCAGATAATTTTTTTCTAGCCACTGTCTGACCACAGTTCCCTGTGGTCATCCCTGTAGTCTTTGCCAACCTGGCCATCATCCCAAAGTTTTTCATACAGAGGCAGTGATCCTGCTATCTTTTTTCCCAATTTTTTCTTTTTTTGAGATGTAAAGAAAGGTCTTCAAAAACTCTTCTGTTGCATAAAATTTATTACATTGCAATATTGATATGTAATAGTATTTTTTTTCTAAGAAAGGTCTTTTAGGTGTATTTTAAGTGATCCAAGGGGTGAATTAAAAGAAATCTTGTATATAATGTATTAATGCCACTTTCATTAATTGAAATAAGTCAATTAAGGTAATTCATTGGTAGAATGAAATTTTTACTATCTTTAAGCAAATTTTTTTCAGATTTATATGTTTAATTATATTTTCTAATGTAAAATTTGTTGATTTTAAGGTATTTCTGACAAATGCTGCAAACGTCTTTTTGCTGGAACCTTGTACTGAAGTTCCTATGCTCTTGAAAGAACAAGTTGATGCTTGTAAAGCTGTTTTGATTATTTTTAGGCGCATGATAATGGAGCTTACAATGAATAAAAAGACGTGGTGAGTTTATTTCAAATTAATAATGTAAATCAAATGTTGTTTTTCAACATAATAAAGTGCTAAAGCCTTCATTTATTAAATGGCTTTACAGAATTAACAGTAAGATGATAATCAGTCTTTTGGAAGAGTTTCTGTGAATTATGAAGATGGTAAGCATTCAGTACTTACATTTATTACTGGTTTTAAAAAATGTTCTTTAATTACAAATAAGTAGTCATATTACTTAATAGTAGGGTTTTTCCATTTTTTAACTATCATCAGTTAAAAAACAGTAACTGGTGTTTTATATTATCATTCTTCATAGGCCCAAAAGAGTTTAATTGCTCCAAAGTACTGTTAACTGATTTTTATTGCTTCAAACTTCGTTTAAAATCCATTTTGGAAGAATAATTATTTTAAATGATAAATTTTTAGAGTGACTAAATAAATAGTGCATTCAGAAATATGGCATCATTAAAATAGGCTTATATATTTTCCTTTTTAGCCTTGGTTTTGTATTTCTGGTACCCCTAAAGACAAACAGTATTCTTTTCCCATAATGAATCACTGCATTCTAGAAGGTGTATTCAGAGGTTCTCTGCAACAGATTAAAGTGCCTCAGAGGTACTTTACACTCCTCCTTCCTAGTACATGGGAAGTCTTTGTCTGTGTTTTGCCTTTGAAATACCTCTTGTGTCCTTTGCATGTTCTTCCCAACCAGCTTCGACCCTCACCACTCACCTGGCTGGTCAGCTGCCCTTTCGGTGATCTTTACCTTGACTCTTAGTCCATTGAAACCCCTCCACTCCATGTTGGTGGTACCCTCCCTACTGGAAGTCCTCATGGTCCCCATCCTACGTCTGTGTTCTGGTTGCCCTGGACACCCTCCAGGCAGCACTTCAGGGTACTTTAGGAGGAGACTGTTAATAGTTGCTTGAAATCATAAAAATGAGTTGGGACTGAGCTGGCAAGGGCCTCAAGGTTATTTAGCCTAGCCTTTTCTTTCAGAGATGAGGGAAAGGTGGGCCTAGAGGAATCGTGTTATACAGAAAGTTCACTGATAGAGAAATCTCAAGTATCAAATGATTATTTTAAGATGTAAATTCCAATGTTACATTTCTCAGACTTTTAAACTTTGCATTATTTGCCAAGAAGCATTTGTTGCAGGTGAAAACATTACATCAATAAGCAGTGTGATTTAATCAAAATTAATGCTGTATCAGTAATATAGAAAGTAATGGGAAATGCTCATATGCTTTCAACTGAAGTATCTGCTCCTCCATACCAGACTTCTAGCAATAGTATTTTTGATGTTCTCTTTTGAAACCTATGAATTCTGTATACCATTGTATCAATAATATTTTGATATTTTTAATAATCTCTTTGGGTGAAAATTCTAAGAAATAAAATTCTCTGTTCTTTAATAATTCAGAGAGTTCCATGTAAAAATATAAAAAGGATTATAGAAGTAGATGAAAATACTCACCAAAAATATTCAGTGGAGCATAGAAAGGGATGTGACCTGTTTCTCTAGTAGATTTTATTTATTTTTGTCCCAGACAATTCCTGAATTCCCTCTTTTCCCCTCCTACTTCCCTTCCTTCTTTCATCCACTAAGTAACCCCAGAAGCTTTTGTTACAAGAATGGAGAGTAAGCTGGACAGACAAGGCTCCTATCTTCATGAGGTTTCCTTCCTCACAGACTGACAGTAATAATGAACACAGATACAGTAATGAACACTGTAGCAATTTCAGTTGGTATTACATGCTAAGAAGAGCAGTGGGGCTGAAGAAAGGGACAGTGTTGAGGGCTGGAGGGTTTTTGTAATCAGTGTCAGGGAAGGTCTTTCTGAGTACAGCCTTGAGGGAAGGAGAGAAGGGAGGGGAAGTGAAAGTGGGAAGTGGAGTGGGAAGAACGAGCATTCCGATAGAGATAACAGCAAGTAACAAGCATAGCATGTTTCAGGCAGGACAAGACAGAGGCCATTGTGGTGGAGGAGAGGGAGATGGAGAGAATGGGGTAGTGTTACTGTTGTAACATAAGGTAGCTTATTTTGATTAAATATGGTATTAATTATGTAACTGGCACTCAGATTTTTAATACTTTGGAGTAATACATGATTATTGATATTGCTGGATTCTTAAGAGAATTTCTTGTACCTATAAATTAAAGTGCTTTGGAGATGTGATTAATAATATGAATTTTTATTTTGGGTGGCCCAGGGAACAGATGTTGCAAATACTACTCAGGATAACAGAAGCTGTCATGCAGAAGCCAAAGGATAAACAAATAAAGGACTTGTTTGCCCAGAGCTTGGCAGGGTTACTGTTTAGGGTAAGTCTTTTTTATTAAAACACCACATATGCAAGAAATGAATCAGATTTTTACAGAAAATGAGTTTTAATCACTGAGAACTTTAAGAGTAAATTTTAACTTTAAATTTTTAGAAATTTAATGAGAAATTTTGCTTCTTGACTTTGTCCTAAATGTTGCTATTTATGCTTTACTACTAGGACCGGGTTTTTTTCAGGCCTGCCTTTTCTCTCCCCATCAAGGCAATATCAGGTTACTCATATTCTTGACTCTTCTCACCACATGATAGTTGTGTTCTCAAGTGTTACAATGGGAATATTCAGCTTTATTCAAAGAACTAACTTCTGTTTTTGTTCCCTTCACCTTTCTGCTGCCTATCTGCTTCCTCTTGATTTTCTTGAGGTTGGTAGAAATTAGGAGGATGACAAGAGCTGATGGCCTCGGTGGATTTCAAGATGTTAAGGATGAACAGAAGCATAGGAATAAGAATAAATTCAGGGAGCAGTTCAGGTTAGAAATGAAAATGTGAGTGCTTTTGGTATGACGGATAACAGCTGTGGTTAAAGCCACAAGACTGGATGGGATTACTTAGGGAGAGCATATGTGTCATAGAGAGAAGAGGACCATCTCCATGCTTGGTGGAGGAAGAATCAGTCAAAGCTGCTGCAAATGTTTGGCCAGTGAGCTCAGAGGGTAACTGGAGGAGCAAGTGTCTTGGATGCATGGAAAGGAGTGTTGGGTATGAGGGGGATGTCCATTTGATTGTTGGCTTTGAAAAAAAATGTAGGTGATTGAAAATCTTCTAGAAGAATGAGTTCAGTTGGAGTGGACAGAGGAGAAAATGTGAGCCTGGCAGTGAAGGTAGCAAGTATAGTGAAGACTTTGCAGAGATGTTGATGTGGAAGGGAGCAGGAAAAAGGAGAGTTAGTTGGAGAGGGAAGTATACGTGGAGGACATGCCAGTGGGGATTGTATGTCCACTAATAGAAAACAGGAAGGGGATGGGGAGATAAGGTGAGGAGGGCTTGACTGGCCTTGGGTGGGAACAAAGTCCCAAGGAGATGACTGTTTTTCTTACATTTCAGATGGTAAGAAGGGTCAAGAATATGATTGTGGGGTAGAGAAAAGCCAGATGATGAAATAACTGCCTGGGAAATAAAAGTGATTTTTTGGTTTTTTTTTTTTAAAGACTTATTTATTTATGCATACAGACCAGACCAGAAGTGTGGGGGAGGGCGAGAGCATTCACCAGAGACAGAGTGGGGAGGAGAACAGCCAAAGTGAATGATGCTGCGGGGAGCAGCAGGCAAGGCAGGAGAGGTCGGCTGTGCCATGGGGGAAGCTCCCTGGCTGGGCATCGAATTCGTGCTGCAGTGGCTGCAGATAGCTTCATAGTGCTGCGATTTAACCCTTTGCGCCACTAGGGAGGTCCCCTGGGAAGTAGAAGTTTTAACTGGTTGGGAGAGAGGTCTATTATAACATTACTTTGGAAAGCATTCATATTTATAGTATGCCTATTGTATGTAGAATTTATGTGGCATTTTTGAAAGAGATCAGTGTAAATGGCTGTGGGAAATTGTGAGATTCTACACAC
This sequence comes from Scalopus aquaticus, assembly GCA_004024925.1. Lineage (NCBI taxonomy): Eukaryota > Metazoa > Chordata > Mammalia > Eulipotyphla > Talpidae > Scalopus > Scalopus aquaticus. Next base: position 6,370 of record PVIJ01006700.1, read on the forward strand.
ACAAAAAAAGGAATTAAAATGGATGGGCCTGACTTTGTATAATTTGATAGGAGAAGGCATAGTAGATCAAGCCAGCAGTGATAGTTGCAGGGAAGAGAAGCTAAGGAGCCTCCTCAGTTGACTTTAAGGTGATTTGGAGGATATCTACTAAGAGCATGTGTAGATACAAGTCAAATATGTAGATGAAGGCAACAAAAAGAGAAATTAATTCTTTGAGTAAAGCTAAATATTCCCATTGTAACACAAGATAACACAACTATCACTTTTTAGTAATGTAATATGGCTGAATGATCTTGACTTGATGAAAAACATATGAGAATCTGCAGAAATAATTGGCATGTACTCATTTGCCTCCTGAATATGCTAATCACTTTCACTCTGGTTGCCTTACCTTGTTATTGGATGTATGAAGTGTTTCTACACATCTTTTTCGTGAATCCAACTTTTCTATGCCCTTATCTAGAGGGTAGTGTCAACAACTGCTTTGGTAGCTGCCTGGACATGCCGACACAGCTCAATTTGTTCTGCTTCTCATGGAGTGTCTCATTATGGACGTCTTTGCAAGCTCCCAGTCCTGAATGAACTGAGGTGCCAAGTGACGTAAATTGAAGCCAGGTTCAAACTGGTGGCTGTTGGGGCCTCATTCCTCACCAGTTAACTGACCCTCCACCTATTGTGTGTGTTGAAAGTAGAATGTGAACTTGTCACTAAATTAAGCAAAAATCTTGTCTGGAGTATTGTTTGATGGGGAAGGAGAATTCCTTGTTAAAAGAGGTATCTTGCCAGTTATTACTTGAAGATTATTTGAGTCCATAATTTTAATAATTTCAGTGTTACTATTTTGGCATTGTGGGATGTATCAAGAAGAATGCTTACATTAAGAGTTAACTATAAAATAGTAGAGAGTAGATGAGCTTTTGGGAGTTAGGTTCTGATCTCTGATTCTTAATGGAGTTAGAGACAGACTTTGAGTTCTGATACATTTTGGCTCTGTGGTCTTGAGCAAATCACTTTATCTTTCTGGGTCTCCTCCCTAATCTGTCACAATCAGGAGAGGATTCCTTCCTATCTTGCAGAGTTGTCATAAGAATCAGAGAGGATTCATTTGGGATTTATGATCATCTGTTGACTTCCCAAGTTCTTTTATGAGATTCAGAGTGAGGGGAAGTGTGAAAGGTCTGGACAGATCTGCCATTTAATCAAATGAACATCATCTTAGTCCCATACTAAAATTAAAATGTGCCATCTAATTATTATTCATTTGCTCATGTAGATTGTCTGCAATTGCCAGATACTTGATTTTTAAAAATTTGAATAGGGAGACTGTTTGAGACAACAGGAAATTTTAAGTTGCTATTATCCTTTGATCTTTTTCTAATTTTTTCATTAAGCATCAGTAGATACCCTCAGTTAACAAATTCTCTTCAAATGATTGTTGAGTTTTACTTAGTTTTAAATATTTACCAAATACTGGTGCTTGCCATAAATAATGTTTTAACTCTCTTGTCACTGCTGCATATGTCCAGTGCTTGAAATTTTGAAGATATATCAGGAAAGACGATGGTCCAAGCATGAAGTATTTAAAATAGAATGAGCTATTACATTAAAATTCTGTAGTGCCCTAAGTGTGGTGAGTAGAAAACTATAGAAAGTGGTTGGTTAGGAAATGTATGTAAGAAAAGGATTGACTGATGAGTTAAGGTGTTTTTTGTACAGCTGTGTGTCAAGATGTATTTGATAAAACATGAATTTCAGTGCTGAAAGAACCTTGGAAATGTTCTTTTTCAGGTTCTGATTTTTAATTTGTAGTGTTACTCCAGAAAAATCAATTGTTATAAATTGCCCAGGTCACAAACCAAGTTAGTGACAGAATCAAGAGTCTGGGACTTTCTCTGTCGCTCATCCTCTTAGAGATGGATAACTTATTCAGAGTTCAAAGGTACCACTCTCACACACTGACTAAATTCTGATTTTGCTCCATGTGAAAATTGTTAATTATCATGCTGATTGAACATTTCTTCATACAGATTTGTGAGATATCCTAAAATTAATTTCTCTTACTCTGCCGGTATTACATTTTTATCCAATATTTATTCATTTTATTTCATGAATGCACCTTATGACCTCAAACTCATTTTTAAGAAAGGAGCGTGAAATCAGAAGCTATCAAATATGTATTTTAATATTTTTGTATTATCCCTCATTTTTAAAAATTTCTAATTTTTGATCTTGGAATTATATTTTAAGAATGAATATTTAAAATCTTATTTTCAATATTTTTAACTACTTTAATTCAACGGTAACATTTTTACGCCTTTAAAAACAGTAAATTTGACTTGAAAAGTAGCAAATAGGCATATTATTTTAAATATAGTTTTTCAAATGGTTGGAAGAGACCTGCTTAATTATAAAATGTTTTCAATTATCCAAAGTTTTTCTATATCTGTGATAAGAAAAATGTTTGGTTTTTGCTATATACATAATTTTTGAGGAAAAGCGAAAAAGCAAATTTGCCCCAGACCGTGTACAACTCATGTCGATAGTGGTAACCTTCCCGCCCCTGCCCCCCAATTTGGCACCTTAACAAGTGCATTTAACTCTAACAGGAAGTTAAATTAGAGGGGAAAGAGGAAAGGCAGAGTATGTCTAAATGCCAGTAGCAGGAGAGACTAGGTTGAGGAACTGGAAGGATCTCAATGGAAGAAATTTAGTTCTCTTTACTATTATGCTGTGTTAGAGGTGCCTTTGAGCATACTGTAAGGCTCTTTGGTAAGCTGGTGGGTAGGTCAGGAAACCAGCAAAGAGCTCAAGGCTGAACATGGAGATTCAGAAGTCAACAGTACACAGGTGACAACTGGAGCCGTAAGAATGTAGATCAAAACCCAGGCAGACGTGGGGAGTGGCATAAGAAGAGAGAAAGGCAGAGTGATGGGTTGACTGGGAGATGAAGAAATGAAGGTGGAGTGAATGTAGAATATTCTTTACAGAAATCTGGCTTTGGAAGGGGAAGAAAAGGGACTCCAGCTAGAAGAACATGTGTTCCAGGGAACTTTTTTAAGATGAGGAAAGATTGGAGGATGTTTAATTGCTGATGGGAAGGAACTGAAAACACGACAGTTGGAGATAAAAGAGAGAGAGGGTTAACAGAAACAAAGACTGAGGAAAAGGTCCTGTGCACAGCTGTGGACAAGTATGGAAGAGCAGGAGTCCCTCTTTATAGCCTGAAAGTGGAAGAGAGAGTGGCTGAGAGATGAGTCTCATGGGCATTCTTGTTTAATGGGTATTCTTCTGAAATTTGCAGTGAGTTCTACAAAGAATTTGGAGGGAGTTAATAGAATCGGAGGTTTATATATATAGAAGAGGAAGTTTGAAGTAACCACTGTAGAGAATAAGGGAAAGAGCTGCCTCAGGAGCTGTTGTATTTAAGACCAACCACAGAGGGTAGAATAATATTTTGAATCAGTAGCTTTGATTACAATGATAACTAATTTCATAGTAGCCGAAATTCTGATTACAGTTTATTAAATGAATTTTGAGAAACTAAAAGCAAAACAGATCCTAAAGCACTTTATTTTAAAATTCATCTTACTAATGGTAATTTAAAATATCTTGTTAAAAATGGTAGTATTTCCCAGTGAAGGCAACTGAATTCTCTCTTTGGTTGGTTGGTTTTAGACTCTCATCGTGGCTTGGATCCGAGCAAACCTCTGTGTATACATTTCACGAGAACTCTGGGATGACTTTCTTGGTGTGCTGTCCTCCCTTACGGAATGGGAGGAACTCATAAATGAGTGGGCCAACATTATGGACTCTTTGACTGCAGTGCTTGCAAGAACCGTTTATGGAGTGGAGATGACAAATCTACCTCTGGACAAATTAAGTGAACAAAAGGAAAGGAAGCAACGAGGCAAAGGTATTTAACTCCCACAGTGCAACACCAGATGTCTGGAGTGTGTATTATATATACCTAGACTATTATGTAGACTAGACAGCTATACTATTATCTATGAACATCATAACAAACAGAACCAGTCTTACAGTTAGTGTTTTTTCAGTGGTGGCATTAGATTGTGTCTCATGGCACTCTTTCCCCTTAATGAGGATGATGATTTTATAGAGAGGCCATGGAAGATGGCAGGAAATAGAGAAGTTATAGTAGTAACAGTTGCAATAATAATAGTAATGATGATAATAATGACAGCTCTTTGTACATATTATCTTTCTTTATCATCATAGCAATTAATGAAGTAGGTACTATTATTCCCATATTACAGACAAAGAAACCATGTAAAGACAAAGATAGTTCACAAAGAATGACTTATTTAGGGTCACATAGCTAAGTAGTAAAGACAGAAATCAAAGCCAGGCAAGTCAACTCAAGGCACACCACTGTAATCAACTACCTTCCTAGGGAATATGGAAAAATTCGGAATGCTTCAGAGGGGAGTCATTTGGCTTTGTTGTGTTACTGGCTAAAAAAAAGTTTTGCCCCCCCCCCCCAAAAAAAAAAAACCCCATGATCCAGCAGTTCCACTTGTACATAGATGTCTGAATAAAACAAAAACACTATGTTGAAGATACATCCTGTCCTCTCATGTTCATTGGCAGCATTGCTTACAAAGTGAAACCATGGAGATAACTTACGTGTCCATTGATGATGTGTTGGATAAAAAAGTGTAATACACAGTCACGTGTCATTTAATCACAAGGATATGTTCTGAAAAATATATCTTTAGGCAACTTTGTTGTGTGTGAATATCATGGAGTGTATGTTATTCTCCAAACAGAACTTACTATTTTTTGGCATAGAAATTTAGGACTACATCTTAGAAGAAGATCTGGTCATCTAGTCTTCTTATTGTTCCTATGATATATGGACACTTGCCAATAAGAATATTGGCACCAGTCATGTATGTGGTCCATTGTTGGCCAAAATGTTGTTACGCAGTGCATGACCATTTATATACAAAGGAATATAATTCAGCCATTAAGAAAAAAAAATTGGGGGCCTCCCTGGTGGTGCAGTGGGTTAAGTCACAACACTATGAAGCTATCCTCAGTCTCTGCAGCACGAGTTTGATCCCTGGCCAGGGAGCTTCCCACATGGCGCACCAGGCCTCTCCTACCTCACCCACTGCTCCCCTCAGCAGTGTACTTCAGTAGATCTGCCTGTTCTGCTCCCCACTCTGTCTCTGGTGAATCCTCGCACCACCCTACACCTTTGGCCTACATATGCATAAATAAATAAATCTTTTAAAAAATAAAAACATAATAAAATAAAACATTAAAAAAGTGTTTTAAAAAATTGTGACATGGATGGATTTAGAGGGCATTATACTAAGTAAAATAAGTCAGTCAGAAAAAGACAGTAGTGTATAATCTCACTTACATGTAGAATCAAAAACAAACACAAAACCAAACTCAGAAAAAAAGAAATCAGATAGATCATTACCTGAAGCAGGGGTAGGGGTTGGGGCCATCGGATGAAGGTATTTAGAAGGTACAAACTTCCAGTTATGAGATTAATAAATAGTGGGGATGTAACGTACAATGTGATGATTATAGTTAACATTGTTGTATAATTTGTAAATGATAACAGATCCTAAGAGTTCTTATCACAGGGAAAAACCTTTTTTTCTTTTATTTGTGTCTATATGAATGATTACCTCTAAATTTATTGTGATAAGCATTTCATGATATATCTAAGTTAAATCATTATGCTGTGTACCTTAAACTTATATCATGCTGTATCAATAAAACTGGAAACAACTTGAGACCTACCTTGAGATCAAGGTAGAAAATATCAGAGTGGAGGTTTCTATTGGCGTCAACTTGGCAGTCTCTGTCTTCATTACTGTTTTTTTCCCCACACCAACAGCCCCATCTGTAAAAATATAAATACACACACAAACATGTTTATATATGTATGTGTGTATATATATTTATATGTATATAGATATGTATAAGACAGGATATTTAGGATTGATGTAGGGCTGGAAGCCAAGAGTGTGGACCCTGGGCCTCTGTGTTGCCCTCTGTGGCAATTCTGAGACCTCTGTATAAACACAGATCTGGGAAGATCCTGCCTCCAGTTAGGAATTTGGCACCCTAAGACTGGGGTTCTCAGTTCCACAGAGAGTCTACCCTGCTAGGGTTGTCTTCAGTGTGAAGGAGAGGAGCTGAGACCAGAGGTAAGTACCTTCTCTAAGTTTTGGATTACTAACATGAACAGCTTCCTAAATGGCAATACAAGGAGTGATAACTAGTTTGCAATGAGAGAATTGGCTGGTTATACTGTAATTGTATATGCCATTTGCTGAGCAACACAGGATATGAAGTGAAAAGTATGAATTCAACCTTTATTTTTTTCTTGTCTTATCCTTTATCAGGCTGTGTTCTGGATTCTCAGAAAGGAACTACTGTGGGGAGATCCTTTTCTCTTAGCTGGCGGAGCCACCCAGATGTGACTGAGCCCATGAGATTTAGGAGTGCCACCACATCTGGGGCACCAGGAGTTGAGAAAGCAAGAAATATTGTTCGACAAAAAGCCACTGGTAAACATTTATTTAGATATTTTCAAAGGTCTTGTTGCTATCTAAAATGGATTTATAGGGATAAAATGCTTTAAAATTACACTGAGAACTTGAATTTTATTAAATGAAATGTCTGTATACCTTTTTAACTTTTTGTTCTGGTTACTCTTCAAATTATAGTTTTTATGTTTATTTCTAAATCTTCCCATTGTGAAATAGAACTTGAGGTATTAATATTGAGAGATTTGTGCAAAATAAGAGAAAATAGATATTTTGTTTAAACCTTGTAGAAAATATTCTTATAATTTCATGATTGGTTGCATTGTTGTTGTCTTTGAACTATATTAATCTTAAAAGTACAGTAACCTCTTTCAGCAGGGAAAAGGAAAAAGATGCACTTAATTTTCAAGACTGGATGGAGACATTTTAATATTTTGTGCTTTGGAAAATTGAGCTTTACATGCTTGTAGGTGTTGTTCTTATATCCTATTAGTTAATAGGAACTTGACCAAGAAATCCCAGTTAATTGGACTGCTTTGCTACACTTTACTCTTAAAACAAAAAAGAGAAATGTTTAAAAAGGAAGTTTATATTCAGTACTCAGTATTTAAAAAGTAAGTTTATATTCACTGGTTTTGCAGCCATAAGTAAGTTTAAAACAAATTTATCTCAGTTTCTTGTAGTTTTTCACATCAGTAATGCCATTCATTTGTAATTAATATTCAGTGTTTTAAAAGCAGAAAAATCACAAGATCTTCTGGCCATAGATCAAAGATTCATTTAAGCTCAGCATTTTATAGTGCTTAGTAAAGACAGATGGCATATAATCCTATTGAAGTTTTAATGAAAGTATACCTTAACCCTAACTGCTTCATACTTTTTTGCCATAGCATTGATTGGTAATTATCACATTATTTACACGAACCTCCTATTCTACTTCTGCTTTCCTTCATCCTCTCACTTGAGGAGAGAGTCAATTTCCAGTAACAAACTACTTTCGGTAGACGTAGTTACCAATTTCCTTCCTCATCCTAACTCCTAAAAGCTCTTTTCCTTCATCACTGGATCTTTGAAAGAAAGTGATCAGAACAAAGTGTGTGACAAAGGTGGCATGACGCCTGAGATGTCCACACTCTTACGTTTCCCTCACAGTTCTTAAATTGCAGTTATAATAAAAGTGATCATGCAAAACACTTTTTTAAAAGCTTTATTCTCACACTTTAATAAGCAGCAAATTATTGTATATTGTATGTTCCATATGTTACTATTTGGCCAAAATACAGCCCTAGAAGAGATTGCATGTTACTTTTTTCAACAAGTATTATAAACCAATAATGTACAGGTATTGGTATATTTTAGAAAATCCTTGATGTATTTATACCAGTGACTTTCTATTTATCAGTGTTTTTAGGTGTGTGAAAACCATAGTATTACAAAAAGTATCAATTTTATAAAATTATATAAAAGTATTTGTAAAGTATGTCACCTCAAAAGCCATACATCTGGCCTTTGTAGGATTAATTAAATTAAAAAACATTTGGAACCATAGCCTTTAAATGATAAGGTGAGAACCACCAAGTTGGACAGTGGACAGATCTATTATCTCATGTATTTTACACATATGTTTGTATGGACATACATTACCTATGTTACTTTACATTCTTAAAATTTGTAAAATACTTTAATTCTTTTTTGTTGCCTGTAGATACAATGGTCTTTGAAGATTTTGTTTCTCGTGCTGTTTATATGATTTATACAACTAAATATTAATAGTTTTACTCTATTACCTTATTCTTACATTGTGTAATAATTCACCTTTTCTTCTTTTAAAAAATCCCAGAATATTTTTATGGTAGATTTTGATTTGTGTAGCGATCACCTTTTAATAAGAAAACAGCAGCTCGTGATGGTAGTTTTTGCTACTTACAGTATTTTAATGTATATTATGGAAAACCCATTTGAAAGTGACTTTTTTTCCCCTAAAGTAAGAAAATAATTTAATATTTTGACTTGCAACACAGTCTACACTGAGGGAAAGAAAATGTCAGTGGTGGTAGCATAAATGAAATATAAATTAAGCAATTACATAGTAAGGAAATGACCCAAAATTTAACAGTGTACTAGTTTGTAGCATATAGGGACTGGCAGGGGCAAACTTATAAAATAAAACTGTGTTCCTGAGTGTGAATGATGCTAAAATTTTGGATGTCTAAAGTAAGAAATAAAAGGAAGTCTTAATTTCCACACAGAATAATTTTTCTGTATTTTTTTAAAGACCCTGTGAATAATTATGAAAAAATGCACAATTTTTTAATAAAAGGAAAAAAAGCAACACCGAAATGAAATTTTTTGACAGTGAGAGATTAACAGATCTTTCAGGAAATTTGAAGTAAATCAACTTGGCACCTACATGGAAGTTGTTTTCACTTAAATATTATCTTGCACATAAGTGAATTATACTGTAATTGTGTTGCAGATAGGCCATTACAAAAGGGAATTTTAATTGCCAAAGGATGGGAGAAAAGTCAGGAAAGTTAAAAATTACACTTTTTACAAAGTTAGTTTGTAGTTCTGTTTCATATGAAATAAAAATCACATAAAAATATTAAAACAGCAAGTAGACTTATATATTTGTTTTAAGGAAAAATCTGATTTTATGAATGGTAGTTATATTTACATACATAGGTGGCATATTCTCTTCTATCTTTATCCTTTCTCAAATATTCTTTTGACTAGCAGTATAGAGAAAACTTAAGAATATCGTAAAGTTCAATCTAAGAAATTATGGATTTAATTAGCATAAAATGTGATCTAAAATGATGAGTTTTGGAGAGATTTTTACTTTTTTCAAATATCAAGTCTGGATATTTAATTTACTTAATGATTTGGTTTTGAATATAGTCAACTCTCAGTAGACTCTCAGTAACTTTTAAATTTTTTTTATAGAAAAATTTTAATCTGAGACTAGGTTTTCCTTCTCTCCCTGAGTTCCTTTTGTTCTGTCTTTTAGGAAAGGAAAACTGATTTAATGTCTGCCCAAATAAACACACAACCCAGTGCGAATTTGGTATACAGCAGAAAAAGGAAAGGCTAAACATGTAAAAATTCTAAAATAAGATTATTTGTGAGTTGTTCATTTTCCTGTGTCATCAGAATGACTGAATGAAAGTTGGCTGTGCTTTGTACTTCCTTTAAAGTTTAAAATGACCTCCTTTAGATATTTAAAGAGAACCCATAGTAGTATTAGTGATAATAATAGTAATAATCAGAAGTGAAAGATCCTGACGTTCTTCTGACATAACTATTACTTTATCTCTCCTGGAAGCTAAGCGAAGCCAGTCTATCAGCAACTGTGTCCACCTTTCTGAGGCTTTGCCTGCCACTAAAAGCGTCCCGCTCCTCCTCCACACCGTGAGCGCTCTCTTACCTGGTCTCTCTTACTCTTCTTGCTCTCGCAGGCTGTCAGGTACTGTAACACTGTCTACTGTGTCGTCAATATACCTGGGCTTCTCCACTTGCCTCTCGGCCTTGCTTCCTCTGTTAATATCCCCATATCACGCATGTGTGCCTGGCCATTGCTCTATAAGTTTCAATGAATACTAATAATTATTTTTATGTAGTTTAGATATTAGTAGTAATTAGTCAAGAAAATTTCTGTAACTCCACTGCTTTTTGCATTTCCAGTGAAAGGATGGAAGGATTTTTTGGCCCATAATTTTTAATAGGGGGGAAACAGTTAGGTTTGCTTCAGTGTGCCTCCTATAAAGTACCTGTAGAACTGAAAGAAATTTACATAAAAATTTGTGAAAGTTTTGAATACATCAGTGTTAGAATACTTGCCTTGCCTTCCTGCCAAAATGAGTAAAATGGAAAAGTTACATAGCTGACACTTCTTTGTAGTTAATAAAATCACTATTATGTATAAAGTAACAATCAGTTTATGTAGATTCATGCTGATTGAGATTTGAGTTAAAACAATACTGAAAAGCGCCAATTTTCAAAAACAGAGAACCATTACTCCTGGATTTTCACCAATTAAAATTGAGTTTCACATGTGGTTTACACACAGTGTGTTTTCTGGGTTGTTAAGACATTATAGCACCAGAAGTAATTTTTAGCATAGTCACCTCAACAAAACCTCTTACTTTGCACTACAGTGAATAATTAGCTGTATGTCTACTTATTTTTCAATTATTCTTAGGTGAACTGAATCTTCTTACTAAAAAGGAAAATATTCTCATGTCCTTTTTTATTTTCAGAAAGATGGCATTATATATTAGTATTTATTTAATATTGGAGATAGCTCAATTGAGATTTTTTGTAGCACTACATTATATCATACTGTGGTTTACCAAGCAAAATTTAAGCTTAGTTCTCCTGATATGTAGATATAGATATATATTATTTGATTTGTAGAATGAGTGAGGAAGTTAGTTTCCTGAAACTAAGGATATAATGTTTCTTAGAAAACTCTTTCCTATTAAATACTGAGGATGAAAAGCAGTAAGTGTGGTTCATGGGAAGATGGTCAACAGTCAAGTTACTGATGAGTACTTACTGTTGTATTGTTTGGTTTTCAAAAAAAAAAGTATTACTGCTTAGAAATAATTCAAAATAGTTTTGCTTACTGTGTAGATCTTATTTCATAGTCTTCCCCTCCCCTTCATATTGCTTTTTTTACCAGTTTGTCCAGAATATGTTCTCATAAGAAACCTCTTCCTGTTAGTAATCTCATTTAGGAAACTTTTTTCATTCAATATTATATTTTAGTTTACTCAGACTCTTGATTCCATATATACATGTACTGTTCCAATACACGTTTAGTATGATTTAGAGCGATAGTTCTGAACTGGGGATGGTTTTGTCCCACAGGGAACATTTACAATGTCAAGAGACATTTTTGATTGTCATAACTGGGGCAGTGCCACTGGCATCAGGGGGTAGAAGCCAGTGATATAATTAAATATGCTACAACCCACAGGACAGCCCCCACCACAAAAAATTATCTGATGAAAATATCACTTGTGCGAGGTTGAGAGACTCTGATTTATAGAGTGACATGAATAGATTGTGTTGAGTCTGTATTGTCCTGCCTTTGCCATTCTTATTTCTGGTTTTATAGCACAGTAGTAGAGGGACTTAGCA
>PVIJ01006700.1:18147-34539 GCA_004024925.1 Scalopus aquaticus
AGTAGCTAAAATTCAGGGCTGGTCAGGTAGTAGGCGTGTCAACACTCCAAGGAAATGATCTAAGATCACAGGTCTTGCATATCAATGCTTAACCTGGCGCCAGGACCATCCTGTCCTTATCTCGAGCACAGAGACTGGAAGTATCAGCTCAGCCTTTGATCTCCAGGAGCATTCCGGCCTAGCCTCAGGCCCCCAACACTTAGCAGTAGTGTATCTCAAGAATGAATCTACTGGCCTCTCTGTTTCATTTGACACCTATGGTTGTGAGTTCCTCCTAAGTTTGATGCCATTTGTTCTTTACAACTAAAGTGGTGCTGTTGTCTTTTGTGATTGTCCTATCAAGAGACTGGGCTAAGGGTCAATCAGTATTAATCCTCCATCTTAGACTGTTCCTTCTCACTGGTTGGCACATTGGACTAATACATTTGTGCTCTAGTTTAAATCGTAATATGTTGGCATGGTTTGCTAACCTGTTGCTAAGTGTAGGTAATATAGGGTATATCCACCTACACAATAATAAAGATGTTTAATGTTGACTTTCTGGGCACAGTTCTTTAATATAAAAATGATTGTTCATTCTACTTTCATTTAAGTTAGCATTTCTTGTTTTTGTTTCTGTCTATATGACAGTTCAACCCACCAAAATTGTTTTAATAATATAAAGAGTAGAGAAATACATACTTTTAGCCACTATTGCATCTTACTCAGACCCCTCTGGAGTCTTTATTTTGTGACAACAGAATTCTAAGAGTTAGAACCCCTGTACCACAGTGGTATGGATAGTTATATAAACACGTGGGTGGTAGAACCAGCACTTACAGTGACTTCCCTTTTTTCTGGAAACAATTTCCGGCTGTATTACAATTTTAGTCACTTTTATGTTGGAAAATTTATCAATATGTAGTTTTTGCAGGCCATGCAGGCAGTAGATTTCACTTTTTTTTTTTTAAAGAGCATTGTAATAGTAGTGATTAGAGGATCTTGCCTCATTCAAAAGAGATGACAGGACCTAACCAAAAGTCTCTCGTAACTGTGTCTGCAGCTGGCTCTTGGGCTTACAGGTAGTACCCTGTTGTCGGGAAGTGCTTTTATCAGGACCCAGATGGAGTGACCTTTGAAAATTTTGACCTTCTGGGAAACCTTACGATGTTCTTTACATCTCTTTCGCTTTGTACAGGGTCAAGTTTTAAAGCACAATGCTTAAAAAGTTAAGAAATTACATTCTTATTTTTGTTTGTGGAACCTGTAAGAGGGGTAAATAGAACTCAGAATTTTTGGTCCTTGAAGATTGATTCTCACTCCATTTAATAAACTTGATTAAGAAAAATTTAAAAAGTGAAATTGCTTTAAAAATTGCTATCTGGAATAAATAGAAATTTCTGAATGGTTTACACAATTTAACCATGCTGATTCTTAATGGGGAAAAATGAAATTAAGTAATCCCAGAATTTATAATAAAAATTTTACATAATTTAGATTGTTCCTTTTCTATTTTGAGTATCAGATCATCCTGTATCTTAGTATATATCCCTGTTAAAATGTTTCTGTTTGTTATGAAAGCATCTGCTACATAGAATAGAATGGGAGTAGCTTTAACATTAATCATTCTTTCTTAACAGATAGAAAGCCAGCAGAGGGAGCTCAAGAACTGTTTGTTTTTTTTTTTTAAGGAAAAAGGTATCAAGAAAACATTCATTACACACACAACATATATTGAGTATATTCATAGTATAGAGTATGAGAAGGCCAAGAAATGTGTATTTACAAATCAGAAATTGAATTTAAGATGTGGCATAAGGAGAACTCACAATTCTTTTTTTCATAGTATAACTATAGGAGTAGGGCAGGGCACCAATAGCATAGTAGCCCTAACAGCATATTGTACACTGAGATTCCCCCCTTCCTTTCCGCCCGAATCGTGATTGCTCCCACTCTTACCACTCCTTGGTGATTTCTACAGTATTGGGCCTTCTCCATCTGAGAAGTCCCTACCAACAGTTTTGCAAAAACAAAGCCTTAAAGCTGCATTAGGTCAGCCTGTTGGGAAGGCAGACCAGCTGGCGATGGCAGGCTCTTCATTCATCTGTTGTATTGAGGACCAGAGGGGACACTCGAATTTGGAAGCCTGGTGTTGTGGCTGTACTGCATCCCACCAGATGGTGATGTTCTTTATCTTTAAAAAGATGCTGCCAGTGTTGGCCCAGCTCTTACTTGTTTCTGCCCATAGCCCAGAAACATCTACCAGTTTTTGGCATCAAATTTGAGAGATTAAATCCACTCTTTCCACTATCCATAAAACTGGCACTTGCCAGTTGTTTTTTGGTTAGAAAGCTCTTGGGCTCCCTCTACTGATATTGAGCTAATAAATAGGTTCATTAACAAATATAAACTCCTCTTGGGTTTTGGTGTCTTGCATAATTAGATAAACAATGAAGGAAGATGCCAGAGGGGCTGACCCCATGGTATCATCTAGCTTCTGTTCCCTAATCCTGAAGACGTAGGAAGTAGACCTGTGAAAAGGATGTAGTCTGTGCTTGAGATGTGTGATTAGATCAACAGTATTTACATATGTCTTGTGTTTTTCTGTGAGAAAATGATCAATTCTTGGCCATTCAAGACAAGAGGGAGTCACTTGCCACCTTGGCCTTCCTTTTCTTGTACCTTAAGTGCAGCTTCCTGTCAGCATCTAAATTTACACGTAGCTCAGTACTTTGAATTGTAAGGAAAGGATCCCACAAATTATATAGTGTAGAGTTCTTGTAGCTTGTGTACTTTAAAATGGAATTTTTATTTGGATAGTCAAAATAAAGCAGAAGTGTTTTTGTTGAAATCCTGTATATTCAATTTAGATATTAGTATATTCAATTTCTGACACATAGTTGCATGGTTAGGGCAAGCCAACACTTTGGCTTGTGGCTCAGATTAATGGATTAAAAAAGGGTGGCATTTAGCAATGAGGAATAGGGTAACACTACTAGATAAGATAATACTGGCTGCGGGCCTCCCTGGTGGCACAGCGGTTGAGCGCTGCGCTGTGGAGCTGTCGGCAGCGAGTTCGACGCCCGGCCAGGGAGATTCCCACATGGCACAGCAGACCTCTCCTTCCTCGCCCGCTGCTCCCCTCAGCAGTGTATTTCTGATCTGTCTGTTCTGCTCCCCACTCTGTCTCTGGTGAACCCTCTCATCGCCCCCTGCCTCTGGCCTGTACCCCAGCTTGTATGTACAAATAAATAAATCTTTAAAAAAAAAATAATACCGGCTGCATTTTGATCACTCTCTTTTTAGACAAAGGAAATTAAATTTGTAGACCATACAATGTTATATGGATGTAAAGTTTTGTGACTACAGGGTGAATAAGGAGTTGGTTGAGGACTGCAGTGAGGGGTCCATACAGGGGAACACATAGCAAGTCCTGTCTAGGCAGCACCATGGGGAAGGGGGCAGGGAGCAAGCTTAAAGTTAGTGTAGAAGAGTGAGCAACAGGGAGGAAAGAACAGTGGTGCCACGTGGGCAAGAATTGCTTAAAACTAATGTGAAAAAGCGTTCCTCATGGGGCACCAGTCTGTGGGGCAATAGCAAGAAGAGCCCTGTATTTACCAGGAGGAACACATGCTTAACTGTATAATAAAGAAGGGTCTCTGCAGGAGAGGAGTGACTCAATCAGATCTTTATTTTAGAGGGAACTTTCTAGTTTTCACATAGTGGATTGATATAATGGTGACAGGCCAAAGGGAAGAGTGACCAATTAGGATGTCATTATAATTTAGGCAAAAGATGTGCACCCCTGAAACTATGATTCTAGATAATGAGGGTGAAGCGTTTCTTCTAGTGTGTTGGATTGTTTTTAGAGATTAAAATGAATCATGGAGTTTAGAAATGGGGCAGGAGGGAGTTTCTTTGCTAGGAGAATGTAGCTTGTAATGTCGACTGTGATTATCCAGTAGTTAGGTCTCATCTATGGTTTTCTATTTTGTGATATGTATTCTCTTAAAAAAAAATCAATGGGTCATTTTTGTACTTACGTGATTGATTCAACATTGCACTGGTTTTGCATACCATTCAATAGTTATTTTATTTGGGCATTTGTGTATTTATCATTAAAAGGATTAATAAATTTGAAATTCCCCATGTTTCCTTTTATCTTCTTTTAGGGGTGTGTGCTTGAGGGGGAGACACTTTATAACTGTCCCTGAAGTTCCAAATGACTCCTACAGTTCGCAGCCTTTTCTGTGACTTTTTCTCTCCTCACCTCCTTTTTTTCTATACTTTGGTTGAAAAATAAAATGCTTTGTAGCACTTAAAGGGAAGATGTGTTCTTGGAGTGGACTATTAATATTAAGTGTGGGAAACTTTATGAGATAAAAGCAGCTTATCTTTTGCACAATTTATGTGGGAAAAAAGTTTTCAAAACTACTTTTTTAGAATCAGTTGTTTTAATGGTGAAATTATTTTGCAAATCTTGGAATACCTCCCTTAATGTTTTGTGTTAATGCCCACAGAAGTGGAAGAATGTCAGCAGGCAGAAAATGCAACTGTAGTTGAATCTGGCTGCCTGGTGGCAGAACAACAGCAGATTCTGCGGAGCAGCAGCACACCTGATGTTACCGAGCCCCTGTGCTCAGATTCTTCTCAAGGTATGGAGGAGCTTCCCTTCTTAATACAGGACTGTATATTCTGGCTGAGAGAAACTCTCTGTCCTGTTGCTTTCTACATTTATTCTGTTTCACAGGCATTCGCTTTGTAAGTTGATTGCAGGGATATGATTTCTGATAATAAAATGTTTTCACTATTTTAATGTTTAAACTATCTATACACATGTGCACTTTTTTCTAGTATAGCATGTTACTAGGACTAGATCTCCAGAGTGGCTGAAGTAGGAAAGAAGCTGAGAATATTACACTGCAAAATCAAGGATGACAGCAAGGTAGATAGAAGGCAGGGAGACATGAAACTGACATTGAGAATGGAAAGTTGAACTCTTGTGAAAAAGTTATTAGCAACTTGTAGCGTCTGTTAAGGTTGAAAATAACACTTGTGATAGCATTAACTTGCACAGTTTCTCCAACTTTCAGCAACAACAGGATTTAATAGCAAAAAGGCAAATGGTTAGACCCATAAACAGTGAAAAATGTATTTTGTAATTATAGCATATGTCTAAATTGTGCCTGGTGTCATTGACTTACTTAGTTTTAGCTTCATGAGTTAACTGAGAAGTAAATCAGACTTATTTATCAATGAACTGTATCATAGCTCTTCATATCAGGGTCATGTTGGCCTTATCAAATGAAGGGGGAAATAGTTCCTCATAGAAATCAATTTGAAATAAGAAAATATAATAAAAAGTTAATTTTAGAAATGTATTATCGGAATGATTTCTTGTTCTCCAAAAGATATGTAAGATTTTTAGAATCTGCCAGTTGCCTGGAGTGTTCTGTCAGGCAGGTTTTAAAATGCATTCAAATTTTATTTTTTTACATTCAAATTTTAAAACAATTAAAACTGTTCTGATTTTCCTTTTTTGATTTTGATAAGTTGTGTTTTTCTAGGAATTTGTTCAATTCATGTATTTTTAAAATTTATTGCTCTCAGATTATTCCATCAAATACTCGTAATGTTCTTTATATTATTTGCTGGGTTTGTGGTGGTATTCCCTTTTTTATTACTGATGCTGGTTATTTGTACTTTCTCTCACCAGTTTGTGTTATGTTTGAGCAGTATTGAGCCACCTTACTGA
The DNA here is from genome assembly GCA_004024925.1 of Scalopus aquaticus. NCBI lineage: Eukaryota > Metazoa > Chordata > Mammalia > Eulipotyphla > Talpidae > Scalopus > Scalopus aquaticus. The sequence goes on from PVIJ01006700.1 coordinate 23,882, forward strand.
TCTCTTCTTCCTGTTGGCTCACATGGTGAAACTTAGGCAGCCTCTCTCTGAGGTATCAGCTCCAGGACCCCAGCATAATGTGCTGACTGAACATACAGGCCAACTGTGTACTGCATGTCTCAGTGAGTGGCATTCAGTCTATTCTCAAATGCTCTCCATGGGTCAGAGCAGCTCTGTGATGTGGACTTGACCCACAGGCTACCATTTGTCTTTAACATTTGTCTTTACATTTATAGGATAGCTAAATTTAATAATTGCCTTTATATAAAAAAAACATTTTCTAATTTGCCCTCTGAAACATTCCTTCTGTTAACTCTTTTCCCCAAATCTGTAGGTCAAAAGATAGAAAATGTACAAATTTTGAGTTCTTCAGAGTCCAAGCCTGTTCAAGAGAATAAAGGACATGTGAAGAAAGAACATGAAGGAATAACAGTAAGATATTTTTAAACCCATCAGCTTGTCATAAAAAATAAGCATATAAATTACTGACACAATAAATAAATAGTGGCATTGATGCTTTCCTTTACTTTTTTTTTAAATGGACTGTGTCTCCAAATGACCTTGATCTTCTAAAGTTTTAATGCTGTCTGTGTAAAATTAGTGACATTACAAAAACAAAAAGCATTAAAACATAATTCATTACCTGGTCTAAATGTGACACTGTGTAGTTTTAAGTGGTATCCTTGTCTGAAATGTACAGATTCACTATTCCAGGTACAGTTTTGGGTAGTAGCTTTCACCTGACATGAGGTTAGTAATAAATAAGTGGTTTTTTGCAAAGATGTTATTGTTTCTTTAAAATAAATGTAAATTGACATTTATTGAAATTTAAAAACAAATATTAAGTATGAAAGAAAAAATGTTAAAGTAGTCCATAATGCACACAGATAATGCATATTTATTCATTAAAAAAAAACCAAACATAGTATATATTCATAGAAAACTACATTATACAAAGGTGTAAAAGAAAAAGAAAAACCTCTCCCTACTCCTCCATGTTTGGAAGATAATCAGCATAATTTTTTCTGCCCTTTTTAAAAGGCCAATACTACCTCATATATGTGTATTCTATTTATATATGTATCATTATTGTGTATATTTCCACAATCAAATAAGCATCCCACAAACCCACCACTCAGCGTAAGAACTAAAAAACTGAAAATATTGCCAGTGTCATTGCTTTTGCTTTGAAGTTCCATGTACCCTCAGAGACCAACATTATCTTGACATTGTGTTGATCATGCCCTTGCTTGCTCTGCTGTTTTTCCCTCTATGTTGTATCTCCAAACAATAAATCCTTTAGTCTTGCTTGTTATTGAACTTGATTGAAGTGATATTATTGCTTAGTTATGTATTTGTAAAGTTCATCTACATTTTGGCAGGTAGCAATATTTCATTAAATTTGCTCTGTCCTATATTTCATTGTGGATATACTATAATTTTTTTCCATTCTCTTGATAGACATTTAGATTGTTTTCAGGTGTTTTATTTTAATATATATGGAAAACACAGCTTTGTACACTATTGTATGTGTTTCAAGATCTACATATTTAAGGTTTTCTCTGTGGTGGCTATCTAGGAGTGGAATTAATCAGCCATAGAGTAGAAGAATGTCCTACACAAGTAAGTGTATTTTCTAAAGTGGTTGCACCACTTATAATTCTGCTAGCAATGGATAAAGAATTGCCATTCATTCATATTCTTGTCAGCACTTGTAACTGTCAGGCTTGAAACTTTTTGTCAGATGGGTGAAATGGGATCTTATTTTAATTTGCATTTCTCAGATTACTTATAAAGTTTTAAATCTTTCCATTTGTTAATTGGCCATGTGTTTTTTCATCTATGCAGTACCTACTGATTTCTGTGCCATTTTTATATTGATTTATCTTTTTATCTTTTATTTGTATCAATTCTTTATATAGTTTGAATATTAATCCCATTTTGGTTATGTCCTGGCAAATATACTCTTACAGTGTGTGGCTTATATTTTTGCTTTCACCATGGTGTTTTTTGATGAGCAGAAGTTCTTAATTTTGATGTTTTTGGTTATCAATCATTTTTATGGTTAGGTTTTATGAAAAATTTAAAATATCAATTCCTCTGAAATAGAAATATTACCTTATATTTTTAAGTGTTTCAGTTTTGCTCTACACATTTAAATCTTTCATCCATCTGAAATAGATTGTTTATGATATGAGATTGGAATTCAGTTTTACTTTTTTCCCCATATGGACAGCCAAGTTGTCTCAGGTTCCTTTTATTGAATTAAATTTTCCTTCATTGGGCTTCCCTGGTGGCACAATGAGTTAATAAGCGCAGCACTTTTAAGCTGTCCAGAGCCACTGCAGCACAAGTTTGATACCTGGCCAGGGAGAGTCCCACATGGCACAGCAGACCTCTCCTACCTCCCATGCTGCTCCCCTCAACAGTGTACTTCAGTCAGTCTGCTCGCCGCTATCTGGTGAATCCTCTCACCACCCCATACCTCTGGCTGCACCCCCGCTTGTATGCATAAATAACCCCAGCTTGCATGCATAAATAAATAAATCTTTAAAAAAAATTCCCTCATTGATCTGAGGCCACCTTTCTCTCATATATGCTGTTTCAGGGATGTGGTAGGCTTTACTCTGGTGCTTATCTTGACTCATTGTTTACTTTGTCTTTCTGAACAATATTACACCAGTTACTGTAGTTCCCCCACTTCTTCTTCCTCCACTCTTCTTAGTAGAAGCTATTTTTATATCTTTTTTCTTTCATCGTTGCTATTGAGAACTCTTCTGTCCATCCTATGTGTTGTTCCTTGCCATTCTCTGTCCTTGTCCCTTGGTTTTACTACACATATTTAAGTGAAATTTCTTTTGGTTTATACATTTGATTTTGTTGTTGTTGTTGTTGTTGTTGTGGTTTTATATATGCTAGATGCCAAATTCTCTGTGGTTGCATCCATTATTTCTGGGAAATTATTGGCAACCATTTCTTCAAATATTTCCTGTTTTACTCTTTGCTCTATCTTTCTGGAATTTGGGAAAGAAATATATTGGGCCTTCTCATTCTATCTTCCATGTCTCTTAAGTTCCCATTCATATTTTCTATTGTTGCCAACCCTTTGGCTAATTCTGGGTAATTCTCCAGATGTGTCTTTCATTCAGTTAAATAGTTCTCTGTTGCTATGCAATCTGCTATTTAATACTCTGAGTTTTTTGGTTTACCAACTATATGTTTTGGTTCTGAAAGATCAAGTTGATTCTTTTCATGTATATCTTGTAATTTCTAATAGTCTTACTGCTTATACATTTTTGTAATTCCCATCATTTATTCCTTTAAAATGTTCACAGGTTGCAATTTTAAATTCTTTATTCGGTTATCTGAAATCCTTGGAGAGATAATCTACATCTATTATTTGTTGTTTCTGAGACTTTCTCATGCATGATAATTTATTTCCTTTTGTGTTTGGTTATCTTTGATTGTGATTTCGTACTGGCTAATCTTAACCTATAGGAAATCTAGATGTCTGAAGTGATTGAGTTTCAGCAAAGCAGTATTATACTTGTGTCTCCCAAGAACCTGGGAGTGCTATTTTAATCCTAGAATCTTCTTCCTTTTGCTACTCACTATGGTAGAATTGTATTTAACCCTTTGATAACCTCATTTCACTGGCCTGGTTTTTACCTAATTTTGTGGGGAGGGGAACGATATGAATCACCATCCAGAGGTTTAGTTTCCTTTCTGTGAGCCTTAAAGGGCAACCCAAGTTTGTATGCAACGTCTAGTTATTTAGCTGGTGGATATTTCATTTCTCATTATAATCAGAAGCAGAAGAGAGTGCATTCTGCTTTTCAATTAAGGAAATGTCCTAATTGTTCTATTTCCAATTAGCACATTAGATGTTAATCATCTCTCTTTAAGGTTGTATATTCTTTTTTCATACACTGTTAGTCTTATATTTTATTCATGACCCATTTCTCTGTTTTAGTTTAATAATTTTTCTATTAATTATACATCCTAGTCTCCAATTTTCTTTGTTTGCTTGTTAAATATTCATTCCGTTAGTTGTCACATTGAATCCCAGGTTTTTTACACATTGCACTAGAGCCCCGCTTACATCTTCATTCCTGGTTTATCCTCTGTCTCACCATTCTTAGATTTTTGTTGCCCGTTTATAAGGACATTCTCTTTAAATATGCAACCCAAAGATGGAAATTAAAATATTAGAAACTTAGGTTCCTTTGTCTGTCACCCGACCTTCCTTCTGTCCGCCCTTCCTTCTTCTCTCCCTTTCTCCTTCCCTTCCTTCCTCCTTTCCTTCCCCACCTCCCTTCTCATGAACCCCTACATTCATACCCTTTTGTTATCTAATTTTCTTCTACTCCCATATACAGCTGACTACAAACTCTTGCCTGTCATTATGCAGCATTTTCTTACTCATATTTTCTTCTTCTGTTCTGTCATCAAAGGCCTTATCTGCTCATTCCTGAATCACCATTAAGAGTTCCATAGCAATTTTCTTTTCAGCTCTAACCTATCCCATAGATAACTTCTAGACTTATCTTTCTTATTATGTTTTTAATTACAAAGCTATTATCAGGAACATGTAGTTGCTCATTTTGTCAATATTGGCCCATTCACAATTGCCTCTTTTTAGTAAGTGGTCTGTACTTTCTTCTTACCTTTTTCATTCTTCACCTGACTGCCCTGCATGGCCTAATATAATCAGCTTCTTTTCCTGCACATAGAACTTGCTGATTACCACTCAGTGCTTCCTGCCTTGAATCCCTTCCTGCCTTCTCTCTACCACTTCATGTCTGTTGCCTTCTTGAACAGCTCTCCTATAACTGAGCAAATTAAGGTAACTGCTTTATTCTGCATAACTTTTAGAGCATTTATTTGCATATTTTGCTTACGTACATTGTGATCATTTTGTGTAATTTGTGTATGTTTTGTCTCTCCAAGCAAGTTCTAAATGTTAGAGGCTGCACATTGCCTCCTAATGTTTTAGTCCTCTGTATTGAATACAAGACCCAGTGGTAAGTGGTGCTCAGGAAAGTCTGTTTCACAATTAACAAAGAAGAGACACTGAGTGACCTTTAGAAGTCTGGGTGGAGTTTATGCCTTTCCTGTCAGCACACTCAACAATTGTGGGTGACTTAGGCTTTCTGGAGAAATATACACACTGTATGTGTGTTCAAGCAGAGGACCAAATAGAATTTTAAAATAATTATTTTCATATAATTTGGCATCTTTTCTCAGTAGATGAATTTAATTGGATGTCAGTTGACTAAGTAGAGGCCATAAATTTCAGATCTTGAGTAATTTCTAATTCAATTACAGTAATTTGTGAACACAAACTTTGAATGTCATAATACTTGAAAACATTGTTTTTTGCCGCTATTATTATTGTTTCTTTCTCTTTAGAAATGTGGACTAGAAACTCAACAGCCTTGTGAAAATGAAAACTTTCCTGTAACAGATGCAATATTTCTTTTTTCTCAAGATCTTAGTTCGAAGAAGCAGTAGCCCTGCTGAATTGGATTTAAAAGATGATTTGCAGCAGACGCAAGGAAAATGTAAGGAAAGACAAAAGAGTAAGTTCCAGGAAATGGTGTCTGTCTTTATCTAGCTCCAGAGTTGATATATTGTTTTCTTCTTACTTTTTAACTTGAATAATATCTTGTCATCTCAAGATACATGGTTATGAAATGGGATATTATTATTCCTGGAATCCCAGGATTGATGGATGGTTAATCCACGCATACAACAAAGCATTTCCCATCAGTTACTTGTACTTTAGAGGTGTGTCTTTATATTCTTGGGCCTTTATCCAGAGAGAGGCACAACTGAGTCCGATGTCTTGGGTGAATAGACAGATGCAGAAGGAAAAATGATTTTCCCCATAAAGTTCTCACAGGCTAGGAGCAAAAATCTTCAGAAGTACATTGAAGTCAATAGTATAAGTATTTAAAAATAAAAACTTGATTCATATCCTGAGACATATCATTCTATACGATAAAACGTAGCTATACTCTGCTTAGAGTCGGGGGGTATCAGGCCACCTTCTTCTTAGAGCACATAATATACAAGTCCTGCGAATTCAGGACAGTTTTTCTCTGGGTGCAGAGGAACTCCTTTAGGTTCTACCTAAGACTTAATTGGCTTAAAGTGCTATAACAGGTGAAGTTATAAAGTTAGGCATCTAACAGGTGGTTACTGGGACAATTTTCAGTTCTTTGCCAGTGAAGAGAAGATAGCACATTAGAAACAGCAAGGCTGAATAACTGTCAACAACAGATACAAAGAACAGCTGGAAGAGTAAGCAGACAAAAAAATGATAGACATAAAATTGTAATGAAGTAGAAAGGAGACTTTGAGGAACAGACTGGTCTGTTTTGTGTCAGACTAAATAACCCTATAAAAGGCTTACTAACCTTTGAAAGCATCATTGTATTATGACAAATTAGAACTTTTTAGTGCTTTAAGGGGAGAATTTCTGTTAGAGAAAATCTCTTGCATTGGGACACCTCATCCCCATTGATCCTGGTGATTCACACTGGGTTTAGGTCTGGACATCAGGCTCAAGGTATAAAGCTGCTTAGGCTCCTGTAGCTAACAGAATAAACTTTCATTTGAGGTGTAATCAATTCCCATACTCCTCCTCTTTCACCCCCACTTTATAATAATAATAACTTGCAGTAGAAAACTTAAGGACTTGATGTAATCTTTAATATACAATGGATAACTGAGTTACAGTTTGAAAAGAATGCCGCTTAAATGATAGGAAGTGCAGGTCATAATGACTATTAAAGCTCTGCACTTGGAAGCTTTGTTTTATTGACCAGGGTCCTTACACCTACCTTTGAACCTCTGTTCCTAAATGATTCCTGTTGTGTCAGCTATTTGGTTACTTACATGTTGGTAATTGTAAACATTCGGGTTCTTCACTTATGCCAGGTGAAAGTGTCAGCAGTGACACACCTCTGGGCTATAACAGTGAGACAGAGCTGGCCATGAACCCTTGGCAGACCTGTGAGGAAGACCCAGAATTGAACACTCCCACAGACGTTGTGACTGACTCTGATGCCCGCCATTGGTTACAGCTGAGTCCCACTGATGCTTCAAACTTAACAGGTAACTGCATAGTTGAAAAAGAGGCACATGTGTTAACAGTTGGGAGATCCCAGAGTTTCCTAGTGGCAAGTTATGGGCCACAGTAATAAAATGAACACTAGTGAACCATGATTTTGAATAACACTATAAATTTATATGAGATTTAAGTTTACAAAGGACTCTTGAAGCACCCTCTTTGATTCTGTCTGGTTAGCAGGCTAAGGCTTACAGATTCAAATTGTTTCAGAGATGAGGAAACTGTGACCCAGAGAAATCTTGTTGTCCAGATGTGCAAGAGTTACATTGGCTTCCAAGATGTTTTGACAATGCAGATTCATTTGCAGATGCAGTACTATTTACTCCTTTTGATTACATTTGTATCAGAATTACAACTGCAAACTCCTTTAAACTATTTGAGACTCATCTGTACATCTGTGGTTTCTTTAGGTCCAATATACAGATTGTCCAAGAGAAACTCCTCTTCATGGTACTAGCACAGATTATACTGAATCTTCAGTAGTTGAATTCATTTAAACAAGAACTAGTTCTAAATATTTTTATTGAAAAGGAAGAAAATTGGTTGATCACTTCTCTTGTCTGTCCTTTGGAAAAATTAGTTTCGATCCTGTTTCAGAGTATTCATGGGGAAGCTCAATTTAATAAACTTGTGTGAGGTGATTTTATTTGATGTACTCTATGTTATTAACTCCTCCAGATACTTAGTTCTTCTTTGAAATACTAATACTGAGAAGCAGTACACTCAGTTCAATAGTTCATCTTGTCATCTGTGAAAAGGACAAACTGTAATATGATAAGGTTTAAGGATTATCACAATTCTGAATTTAACTTTCTGTTCTTAAGAGAACAATTTCTTCATAAATGTACAAAATAAAACTCATGTTAGCTGGCTCTTTAGGACTTACAAAGAGTGTAATCAGCCAGTTTGAATATATATGTGTTTCTCATTGACTAATCCTACCAAATATCAAATGCTTAAAATAATAAAACCAATCATAATGAACCAAAATCTTAAATTCCTTCATCACTGGCAATTTAAGTATTTAGTTTTATATTTGCTTTCTTGTTTAAGTCATTTCATGTTTGCTGAAAATGACCCCTACATTTATTGGGCATTTTTCCAAAATGTATCTGGGATTAGTTTTAATCAGTTATGAAAAGACATGCAGATGTGGAATTAATTGTCATGAAGAAGTTTATACTCACAGGCCCCTAGAAACAAGAGGCATAGCAGACTGTGCAGTGGGCCCAAATGGAAAAGCACCAGGATAGTTCAGGAAGCAGAGGGAGAGAGGGGAAAACATGGACAATAAGCTTTATTGTCATTTCTTTTTTTTAATTGTTATTTACTTTTACATTTTATATTCCCCTTGGGTAACCCACCACCAATTCACCCGTGATCCGTCTCCATGGTCCTTTTCTACTCCATTTTGTGTCCTTATCCTCTCCCTCCACCCCTCCCCAAGTGTCTCTCTCCTATTTGGTTTCCCTATAGTCCTGTTATGAGTGAAACCATTTGATATTTGCTTACAGTTGGGTAGTTTGAATAATTTCAGCAGACTTTGGAGCATATATTTTATCCCTAGTTGCTGGTCCTGGTGTGATTAGGGTAGATAGGGATATTGATGTGATGTATAAGAGCTAGATAATGGAAGTAGTTGGAAGGTATGAGCCTTGGGTTGGGTGGTTCACTTATGAAAAGTACATGCTCTAGTATGTTTGCTAGCTGTAAGAATTAGCTACCCCTCAGGGAGGCCCCATATGCCAGAAAATCAAGAAAATAGAAAATAAAAAAGTATAGCTAATATACGCATAAATTTAGTTTTCTTGAGGTAATGATTTTGAGGAGGATATATTCAATAAATGACTTTATAACTGAGAATCAGTTTTACAGTATTCAGGATTACAGTTAGCTTCATCTCTAATTTAGTGAGTAGGGCATAACCTAGAAATATTCTGATGCTGTAAAAAATAAAAATATGTATAGGTCATGACCACTGATGCTTAGGGCTTATCAAGTCTTCACAATTAGTGTCTTGTTTTTTGTCAAGACACTTATCCTTATACCCATAAATAATGTGATAAGTGCTATTGTTGTTGGGTAGACTAAAGGGTACCAAGGGCCCCTAAACTTGCACATTCTAAATGGGTTCTCCCATCTGCAACATAAAACAAAGCATTCTCTTAGTGTGAAAGAATTTTAATAGCATTAGTGTGCATGGCAAAAGACTATCAGATAGTAGTTTTCTTTTTTTTTTTTTTAAGATTTATTTATTTATACATACAAGCTGGGGTACAGGCCAGAGGTGTGGGGCGGCGAGAGGGTTCACCAGAGACAGAGTGGGGAGCAGAACAGGCAGATCAGAAATACACTGCTGAGGGGAGCAGCGGGCAAGGCAGGAGAGGTTTGCCGCACCACAGATAGTAGTTTTCTAATAAAACACTCACAGTTACTCATCCCCTCATGGGTAAATGCCCAGCCAGACAGGACTGGCTCAAAGTGGGCCTGCTGAGGCCCAAAACCTTGCCCCAAATCTAAGGCACCTTCTGGCAGGGAAATATGAGAAATGGGCAGAAGAGGTCAAGCAAGTCTGGAATGAAAGAAGCAAAATCAGAGTACAAATCAAGGAAACAGCTGCCATTGTCCATCTCCGCATGGGTCTCTCACCCACGTCTCTTCCACGTGTGTACATGTCCTGGCTCCATGTGTCTCCTTCCATGTCCTTCAAGTCCCTGGTGCAAGTCCAAAGCTGAGAATCAAGCACATCCTTCTTCACATCTCTGTCCCATGTGACTCCTCCAAGTTGTCTTCTGCTTCTCCTCCTGCTTAGCTCCACCCTTCCTTAGGTGGGGCAGGGAACATGGGATCTCCCCCCTTTATGGCAATTGCACTCAATAACAACTCCTCTCTGTAACACTATGAGATTTATTTTTAAAAAGTTTTAATCACAGGATAGAAAAATAGACTAATGAATTGGAATATAAAGTGCAGAACTGAATCCACACACACATGGAATCTGGTATGTGAAGGTGGCATACCAGATCTGGCAAGGAAAAGAATTTTCTATGTAACAAATGCCTGTGAGACCAGTACTTTAGCCATGTAGGGAAAAAAATAGAATCTCTACCTCTCACTATGCCTACAGTCAATTCCAGATAGATAAAGCATTGAAATATAAAATGACAATTTTAAAAGCATTTAGAAAAAAATTCTTTTATAAAATGCCTACAATCTAAGATTTTCTTAAATGAGATGAGTAAACAATGAAGCTAATTATAAGAAAAGTATCAATCAATAATTCAACTTAAGCATAATTAAAGCTTACTTTTCATTATCAGAGAAACTTTACAAAGTCAGTGGGTTAGCAGAACTCCAAAAGGTAAGAGCCAGCTTTACTACTCTTCTTTTCCAGGTTCCTATCAATTTCAGGCATAGGTTTTTAAGATAGGTTTTATAAGAAGTGGTATCCAACATATTGGTTTCATTGGTCTTTTGCCCCTGGAATATAAGCTATCGGAGGGGAAGGTTGTTGTCTGTT
>PVIJ01006700.1:34639-89633 GCA_004024925.1 Scalopus aquaticus
AGAGGGTTCACCAGAGACAGAGTGGGGAGCAGAACAGGCAGATCAGAAGTACACTGCTGAGGGGAGCAGCGGGCGAGGCAGGAGAGGTCTGCCCCACCATGTGGGATTCTCCCTGGCTGGGCGTCGAACTCGCGTCGCCGCTGCTGCCGACAGCTCCACAGCGCAGCGCTCAACCGCTGCGCCACCGGGGAGGCCCTTTTTTTATTTTTTAAACAGCCTTTTATTTTCACAATATAGGATTTCTCCTCTCAGGTGTGGTCACCGTGGTTTTTCCTCCACCAAAGTGCTCACAGTCCACCATTCTCTCTTCTCCCCTAATCCCTACTCTCCCCCTCTTCCTCTCCTTACCCTTTCCCTCCTGAGTGTCTCAGATCTATAGTCTGCTTTCAAGGGCCAGTCTCACAGTGTGTCTTTGTCTGATCCTTTGTTTGGTTCGTCTACATTCCACATATAAGTGAAACCATTGGTATTTCTCTTTCTCCTTCTGGCTCACTTTACTGAATATAATCCCTTCCAGTTCCATCCAGGTTCCTGCAAATGGCATGAGTTTATCTTTTTTGATCTCTGAGTAGTATTCCATTCCGTATATATACCATATCTTTTTGATCCACTCATCTATCTTCTGTGGCATTTAAGTTGTTTCCATATCTTGGCTATTGTAGATATTGCTGCTCTAAACATAGAAGTGCAAGTTTCCTTTTGAATTAGTATTGTTGTGCTCTTTGGGTAGACACCTAGGACAGCAATTAAATTTTGAACCTTTTTAATAGTAAAAAGTACATAGGACTCAGTTTCAAAATCTCTTTTCTTTAATGTTTGATAGCTCTGCCTTCAAATGTTGTAGATGTTCTTTCACCACTTCTGCTTTTAATTATAGTTGTACATGTGAATTTTATTCAATGTTACTTTCCATCAAAACTGTTTGAGCAGGAATGGTTTGTAAACATTTTGGTACTAACATGGGCTTTGATTTGCTTTGAAGACATTAAATAATTATAAAAAAAAATAACAATGGTAGCTACCTTGGAATTGGTTTCTTTCTGGTTTCTTTAAACAGTGTCCCTGGGAAGGAGATGAGGAGGAGAGGAGAGAGGAGTGAGGTCTTAGTGATTCAATCTGAAAGGCAGAGGAATGCCAACTTTGCTTCTCAATTTTCAGTTATTAAAGTGTAGGCCTGCATTTTCTGGTTCCCCAGACTAAGGTGTTTTAGTTGAGACATGTGGGTTTGTGCCTTCTGTTTAGTTTTCAAATTAAGAGGGAATTTCATTTCCAAAGTACCAGGTATGTTTCATCAAAACTCTAGCAAGCCTACTAAAATAGCAGCCTTGTTGTAATACCATCACTTGGTCATAGTGCCTTTTTTTAAAATCACTTACCAAGATTTATTTCATGGCTAATGTCCTTTGCAAATTACAGAGTTATGAAGTCTAGATTGCTCTGTCAAACTTACATTCTCTTTGTGTTTGGAGAAAGATGATAGACTATATCACTTGTTTTTAAGAGTCTCCATGTTAATAAAACCTTAAATGCCTCTCTAGCATTTAATAATAATGGAATGAAAAGATAATAGGCTAGCTTACTAGCTCACTCAAGAAAAGAAAATAAATATTTGGTATTTTTAGGATGAATGTGAAATTTTCTAAAATCTCTCAAATCCTCATTTTTAATTAAGTGCTGCTTTACTGAGAAACCTTCTATGTAAAATGTCAGCATCTGCTCTTTTACTTATGCCATGAGTAATTTTAGACAAAAACATTTTAACTCATCAAAAGATTTTTTCACAATAATAGTGTGAGTATGCAGTCATCTCAAACACTTCTAAAGGAATCAGCACATATTGATAATATGATAAGGGATATTTCTTTAGGATTTTATCACTGAGATATAAGTTTTTCTGAGAGGAAGGCAATGTTGAAACAGATTTTCTGCATGGGTTCCTTTCATAGAATGCTTCAGTTCACAGGTAGCAGAGTTGAGGTATCTGACAGTGTTATTCCAGTAAAGCCCCAGTGTGACTGGAAGGTTGGGGGCTAATCTCTGTTTTGGATGGCTTTATTTTGGGGGTGGGGGCAAAACAAAGCTGTAAATCATATAATCCCCTTACTTCCTGCTAAGGGATTAAAAGATATGTCATTCTTTATGAGAAATTAACTGCCATATTATGCTGCTTGTCACTTGGAAGCTTATGACTAGCTATTTTTTTCTACAGTGTCCTTAGCTATAACTTGGAGAATGCAGAATTTCTACTTTTCCAGCAGATGGCACAGTGGATTTTGCCTTGTTTTTAGCTTTTCCCACTTGGCTTTTCTGTTTCTGTCTGTATCTTGTATGTCAAGAACTCATCTTCAGTTTTTGAGTTGGGGTTGGGGAAGAACCTGGAGGAGTTCAGTCACTGGTGAAAGTTGGTTTGCAGGGAGACTAGCTCATGCTTGTGGTCCCTCTGATAGCTGCCCCGCTCTGATTTCCTGACTTGCATGTCTGCAGTTTGTATGTCTCACAGGGTAGCACTTGTCTCAACAGGGTAGAATGTAGGAGGTAGAACGCAGTCTAGCACCCTGCCCACTTCACTGGGGACCTGGTCCGTCTGGCACACCCAGCTCCTCTACATTTATCTCTACTGAGTCAAGTGTACACCTTCACAGGTCTCAGCCTTCCTTTCCCCAGAGCTGCCAGCAGACTCCTGCCCCAACCAGTCTGTAGGCATCTCTCTCCACCAACCTTTTGTTGTATGAAGTTGAATTTCTTCAGTGTCCCTTCTGCAGCATTCAACACTGATCTCTGATGTTTAGGACATGCTCCAGTTTTGCCCCCAGCAATGGGTCCCTATGGGTCTAGTGTTCCTTCAGGCTCTTTTCCGATTATCCTCCCAAGAATAAAACCAGGGAAACCCCTCTGATGCTATCTTTCCCTTCTATCCCTCCACATTTTAATGTGTCTTCTCAGTTGATTATATGGTATTAATGTGGGAGATACAGGTGTGTTTTCCTCTATGAAGGAAACAGTGTTCCTGTGCTTAGGAAAGTGTTTCCTTGACACTGTGTCCCATGCTTATTTTTTCTTTCAATGTCTTGGGATCTTTTTATCACTATTATAATAGAATGTTTGCAGCTGGATACAGTGTTTGTAGGACACAGAACCATTCTTAAACCTGCCCTGGCTCCTTGTCAGATTCATTCTTCTTCTTGCTTGGCTCTTGTGTTTCCACTATGTGAATTTCTCACATCCATTGACTGTGCTTTAATTTCTTTTACTAGGCCATAAAAACATATATACTGAAGATGAAACTCAGTGGGAGTTGATAATTACCAAGAAATTATAACTACCTACAAATTGCATAGAAATTTATTTCTGTGGAGGTGTGGAATAGAACTTTGTTTATAATTATGTTAATAACAAATGGTGCAAGACGATAGAGAAAGAGGATGATAGTGGGGAGGACACATCTTCTGAGACTTTTTCCAAAGATTCAGAGTAGAAAGCAAAGACGGCTTAAACAGAAAGCCTAAAGTAAGATGTTAAATAAAATCAAAATAAATTAGTAACTGCAAAAAATGTAAGCAGTTAAAATTTGCAATTAAAATCATTAACAGCTGCAAGAAAAAACTCAGAAAGTAAGTCAAAGTAATACAAAAGAAATCAGAAAAGCAAACGAAAGAGAAACAACAAAATTCAGAAAAATGAAATGAGATCAGAAATAAAATTAATGAAGAGAAGGTAAGAATTGAAACTTTAAGTAAGAAAGTAACAGAAAATAGGAGGTAAAGAAATCAAGAACTGTAGAGGAAGGTATGAAAATAGCATAGGCCAAATGGAGAATTGAACTAATGATCTAATAGAAATGCACTAAGACTCTAAGTGAAAAACGAGAGAAATGCGATGTGAAAAAAAAAAATGAAGAGGCAATTTGAGAAATACCTGGCACCAGTAAGAAAGTCAGCATAAGAACAGGAATCCCAGAAAGGGAAGAGAAAGAGCAGAGAATAAAGAACTTATTCAAAGCAATAATAGAGGAATACTTTCAATACCTGGAGAAGTAATTAATATGCAAGCCCATGGTACTAAAAGAAGACTTGGTTATCTAAATGCAGTAAAACATACACCAAAGCATAAAGTGAAATTAGTCAGAATTCAAGATAGAGAAGAATATTGAAGATGATTAGCAGGATAAAAGCAGGTAACTCCCATCAAGAAATAACACTTCTCAGCAGAAACTCAGCAAACAAGGAAAGTTATGGTGTATTCAAACTACTCAAAGATAAAAACGCCAGCCCAAAGTACCATATTCTGCAAATCTCTCTTTTAGATGTGAAGGAAAAATGAAGGTCTTCTCAGGTAAAAGGTGAAGGAGTTTGCCGACACTACACCTCCCCTGGGAAGAAATATTGAAAGAAGCATTATTATTTAAATCAAAGCAAAGAAAATCCATGAAAAAAATGAAACAAGAAATAAGTAGAACCAGAATACTAAAGACAAAATGGTAATAGCAAATCTTCATATGTAATTAATCACCTCAAATGTAAATGGACTGACTTCACTAATCAAAAGGCACAGAGTGATCAGATCAGAAAACAAAACCCAGTTTTTCACTATCTCCAGGATACATAACTGAATTCCTGAGATGAACACAGACTAAAAATAAATGCCTGGAAAACAATCCTATAAGTAAATGGATCTAAGAAAGGGACAGAGATAGATGTACTTAGATAAAAATGAACTTTCAGCTAAAAAGGTGACAAGAGATAGGTGTGAATATTATATGATGATTAAGCTATCAATATGGCAGGAAGACATTATCTATCTATTGCTCTATCTATCCCAAATGAAGTAGCACCAAAATACAGATGACTCTTTTTAACATACCTAAAAACAGACATTGGCCACAATACAATTGTAGTAGGGACTTTGGACACCACACTTACATCAATGATTTTCCAGAAAATAAACAAGGAAACAATAGCCTTAAATGGGGGATTAAGATAGATAGGCTTACTAGATATTTATAGAGAACTATACATTCTTCCACGTGAACATGAAAAATTCTCTAAGATAGACCACATATTGGGTCACAAAACAACTGTCAATACATTCATAAAGATTGAAATTATATCAAGTGTTTTTTCTGATCAGAATGGTATCAAACTAGAAATCAACCACATAAAGAAAGCAGAACAAAAAACTCTTATATGTGGAGACAGGACAACTGCTACCTAACAGCAATTGGATTGATAAAGAAATCAAAGGAGAAACTTAAGAATATCTGGCTATAAATGAAAATGAAGACAAAATATCAGAACCTATGGGACATAACAAAAGAGTTACTAACAGGGAAGTATATGGCAATCTGGGCCTATATCAAAAAACAAAAAAAAATTCAAATAAATAAATCTAACCTTGTATCTTAAGGAACTAGAAAAAGAATGAATGAAACCAAAAGTCAGAGAAGGAAGGAAATAATAAAAAATTAGAACTTATGCGCTAATTGAAATAGAAATAAAAAGAAATGGAAATAAAAATGATTGTTTGGAAGATCAATGAGACCAAAATCTGATTCTTTGAAAAAATAAATGGACAAATGTAGCTACACTCATAAGCAATGGAAAAACCTCGAATAGAATCAGAAACAAAAAGAAGTTACAATGGACATCTCAGAAATATAGATGATCATAAGAAACTATTATGATCATTTTTATACCAATAAATAGGAAAATTTGGAGGAAATCAACATCCATTTTTGATAAAAACCCTGTAAAATGGGGATAGATGGAACATACCTCAACATAATAAAGAGCATATATACCAAAACTACAGCTAACTTAATACTCAATGGTGAAAAACTGAAACTTTTTGTTTAAGATCAGATACATAAAAAGGATGTCCACTTTCACCACTATTATTCAGCATAGTATCAAAAATCCTAGCTAGAGCAATTAGACAATGGAGAGATATAAAGGGAATCCAAATTGAGAAAGAAATAAAATATACTATTTGCAGATGATTTGATAATATACAGAAGAAAGCCTAAAGACACCACTAAAAATTAGTGGAAATGATAAACCAGTACAGTCAAGTGACAGACTACAAAATCAATATGCAAATACCTGTTGCATACCTGTATGCAAATAATGAATCAGAAGAGAATGAAATCAAGAAAATCTCACTTACAGTAGCATCAAAAAATAATGAGAGATGTAGGAATAAAGCTAACAAGAAGAATGATATTCTTTGCTCATGGATTGGAAAATTAGCATTCTTAAAATGATCTTCTTACCTAAAGAAAGATACAGATTCAATGCAATCCCTCGCAGATATCAATTGAATTCTTCAAAGAGATAAGCATTCATGAATTTGTATGGAATCACAAAGACCCCAAATAGCCAGAACAATCTTGACAAAAAAAGAGGAAAATGGATATATCATGCTCGCAGACTTAAAACTACTACAAGGCTATAGTAATCAAAATAGTATGGTATTGGAATAAAAAATACCTGTTCATAGACTTATGGAATAGAATTGAGAACCCACTACAACAAAGGAGCCATGAGCATACATTGGAAAGTCTCTTCAACAAATAGTATTGGTAAGAGTAGGCAATCATATGCCAGTTACTGAAATAAAACCACTGTCTCACACAATACGACAGACTAATCACAAAAATGACATGACTCAACAAAATCAAAGCAAAAAAATCCAGTCAAAAAATGGGCAGAAGAACTTAAAAGACACCTCTCCAAAGAAGAAATACAAATGGCAAACAGGCATATGAAAAAATGTTGAACATCCCTCATAATCAGGGAAATGCAAATAAAAACCACAATGAAATACCACCTTACACCAACAAGAATGGCACACATTAAAAAAACAGAAAACAACAAATTTTGGCAAGGCTGTGGAGAAAGAAGAATGCTTCTCTACTGTTGGTGGTAATGCAAACTGATCCAGGCTCTATGGAAAGCTGTATGGTGATTCCTCAAACAACTAAAAATGGAGTTTCCATATGACCCAGCAATTCTACTCGTAGGAATCTACCTAAAGGACGCAAAAACATTAATCCAAAAGGACACATGCACACCTGTATTTATTGCAGCACTATTTACGATAGCTAAGATATGGAAACAACCCAAATGCCACAAAATTGATGACTATATCAAGAAGATGTGGTACATGTATACAATGGAATATTATTCAGCAATCAAAAATGATAAGCACATGCAATTTGCAGCAACATGGATGGAGCTAGAAGGGATTATGCCCAGCAAAATAAGCCAGAAGGAAAAAGAAAAATATCGAATGGTTTCCCTTATAGGAGGAATTTAGGGGAGCCAAATGAGAAATCAAGGGGGGAAATAGCACAAAAACCAAAAACTAGCAAAAAACCACAAATAAGAGACATTCTACAGGGGAGGGGGAGGAAGAGGGACCAAAACAGGGGAAAAAGAGCACAAGGGATTATGGTAATGGTTCATGGGTGAAGTGGTGGTGGGAAACCTATGGGGAATACACAATAATTTAAAGGGTATAAATTTTAAAAATAAAATAAAAATTAAAAAAATTAACTCAAAATGTATTAAAATTTGTATTTAAGACTTGAAACCTTAAAATATGTACAAGACAACATAGGCAAAACATTCCACAGCATTGGTCTCAGTAATATACTGGGAACTGGACTCATACAGCAGGGGAAACAAAAGCAAATATAAGCAGGACTATATCAAACTATAAAGCTTCTGCACAAGGTAAGAAACCATCATTAAATTAAAAAAAATCTTACCAAGTGGAAGAAAATATTTGCACATCATACATCTGATAAAGGTCTAGTAGCCAAGATCTGCAAAAAACTAATACCTTTCCACAAAAGAAAACCATCCAACTCACAAAATTGGCAGCAAAATTAAATAAACACTTTTATAAAGAAAACGTACAGATTGCCAACAGGTGCCAAAAGAAATTTTTAATATTGCTTATCATCAGGGAGAAATATAAATTAAAACCACATTGAGATATACCTCACTGGTGAGAATGACCCATAAAATATATCCGAAGCAACAAGTATTGGTGAGGGAGTGGGCATATCTAGTTGGAATGGAGACTAGTCCAGCCATTACGGAAAACAGTATGGAAGTTTCTCAAAATACTAAAAAATGACTATACCATATAATCCAGCAATTCCACTTCTTGATATTTATCTAAAGAATGAAAAGACACTAATTTGAAGTTATCTGTTCATCAGATCTGTTCATCATAACTCCTCTGTTCATCACAGCACTATTTACAATAGCCAAGCTATGGAAACAAGATAAGTGCCCAACAACAGATGAGGGAATAAAGAATTGGTACATATACACAATGGGAAAAGAAGTGAATTCTTACCATTTTCAGCAATATGGAGGACCCAAGGGTGTTATAAGCAAAATAAGTCAGAAAGAGAAAAAATACCAGTAATTTCACTTCTGTGTGGAATATGAAGAAACAAAACTAAAACAACACAAACCCTAAAAATGTGATGGCAGAATTGAGGATAGTAGAGTTGGAGTGTCAGTGAATCATTATTCACAGCTGAATTGTAGATATGCTGTCTTGAAAACAATGGAACTAAAGTAATAGCTTATATACTTTCTGTGAAGGATTAAAGTCTTTTTCCAGGAATTTTAGTTTAGTTAAAAACCCTGCGGATGTGCATATTGGACAGTCTCCAAGAATATAGTGAAATTCACCAAAGACTGTGCCAATGGACTAAACTTATATACAGCTCTTTTGTGGAACATTCTTAAATATTAGCGACTAGCCAAGGATCTCCAGCCATTTGAAGAAGATACTTAATATGAGAATATGAGACAAATACAAGAATGTGGAGATGGGTGGGGTAAAGTTCATCCTAAGAAGATACTGGGTAGAAATAAAACTTTTAAGACCTATTAATATCTTCAGAGAAATAAAATATATTGTGTGTCCTTGAAACAAGGACCAAGACTATAAAAATGGGCTGAGATAACAAGAACTTTTGAATATTAAAAATATGACAGCAAAAGTAAAATGAAGTCAATGGAAGGTTTGAAAGGCAAAGTTGGAGACATCCACTTCATATACAAAATAGAACAAGAACCAAAAAAATGAGAAATAGGAGTGAAACAAAAGAAAAAGAGGATTTATATGAGTAGCTGAACCTTAAATAGAACATTAATTAAGAGATAACAAAAATAATAGGTGAGGAAACATCAATGACATAATTAAAATTTCTCAGACCTTATGAATTTCAAAACATAATTCCAAGGCAGATAGGAGTTTCAGAATACTATGTATAAAAAGTGAGGTTATTAAAACTTTCTAATGTTAATAATTTTTAATTAAAAATTTTAGTATCAGTATGCTACTGACTTTAAAATTATTTAGGAACCTATAGAAAACATTTTTGAATGTTTTATATCTAACCAAACTATAAATTTCAAGTCAAGAAACACCCTTTCAAATATGTAAAAACATTCCTTTCCCAGGCAGCCACTAGAAGGAAACCAGTAAAAGGAAAAAAAATAAATGGAAGAATAATATATGCCATTTTGTGATACTGGTCTTAAAAGAGAGAAATGCAAATATGTGTTCATATAAAAACCTATTTGCAAATGTTTATGGTAGCTTTGTTTATAGTTATCCAAACCAGAACTCTGTCCAAGTGTCCTTCAACAGGTAAATGGACAAACTATCGTACATCTATAACATGGAATATTGGTTTGTAATAAGGAGGAACAGACTAACATATACAACACATGGATGAATCTCAGATGCATTGTGCTAAGTGAAAGAAACCAGACAGAAAGACAGAAGACTCTAAGATTCCATTTTTATGACATCCTAGAAAAGGCAAAATTTTAGAAACCTAAAATAGCAGTGATTGCCTGGCACAGACATAAAGGAAGGGAGCTCACTATAAAGGGGGACTTTTTGAGTGATGACACTCTTTTGTATCCCAATATGGTAACACTTTATGATGACAGTTACATGATTGTATATATTCCTTAAAACTCCTGGAATCTAAAAGGATAAAATTTATTTTAATAAATTATGCTCAAATAAAACTAAGCTAATAATAACAGCCACAACAAAGTCACTCTGGCAATGAGACCTTTGTGCCTCCTATTTTTCATGATCCTATTCCCTGCCTATCTTGCTCAAGGTTCTCCTTCTATCCCTCTCTTGCAGGTCTCCAAGAATTGATTTGCCTTATCTAGGTTGTTGTCCTTTTAATTGGAAGATCAAGATCATTTACCTTTCTTCGTTGATTCTGCTTTTCTATCATTTCAAATTGTCATTCATTTAAAACTTTTCATCTTAATAATTTTACCCTGAATACATAAATTTTCAAGCACAGGTAATCTGCATTAAAGAAAAAAGGCAATAGTGGTGAAATCATGATTGATTTTACACAGCTAATGCACACATATTTCTCTTTAGATAGCAGCGAATGCCTCACTGATGACTGTAGTATCATTGCTGGGGGGAACCTCACTGGTTGGCACCCAGATTCTGCTGCTGTGCTATGGAGAAGAGTCCTGGGAATCCTCGGAGATGTGAATAATATCCAGTCACCGAAGATCCATGCCAGAGTTTTTGGCTACCTCTATGAACTCTGGTACAAACTAGCAAAGGTATAGCTCACTGCACTACCTTTTATTCTAATATAGGAAAATTAAGCTACCATTTAACATAAAAATTGTTGCAATAAACTACTGAACATATATTCTAAAATGCAAAATAGGTATTTAGGTAAAGTATGTTTGATTGTAACAGAATAAATAAAAATTCTTATAGTTGGGTTATTTTATAAATGCAGGAGAATTACTTAATGGATAAGAAGAATTTTACTCTAGGCTATTGGTTACTATGTAGAATGTTAAGCAATAGAGTATTAACTAGTTTTAGCTATTCTTTATAAAAATGATACTGGTTTTATTGTACAAAATTTGAAAAATGTGGAATAATACTAGGAAGAAAATTACCATCACCATCCCAAGAGATAACTGCTGTTAACATATAGTCTTATTTCTGTGGATAAACACATTTTCCAAAAGTGGAATATTAGAATACATTCAGTGTTCATTTTGGTTCTTGTTTATTGCATATACTTGCCTCATGTTACTAAATTTTTTTTTCAGAAACTTGATTCATGTTTATATGTAAAACTTGATAAACCATTGCTCAACATTTGGAGTTCAGGACCTCTCCAGACAATAGTCAGTGAAAAGCCATGCCTTAGTCTTATGTTATACCTAAAATCAGATACTTTAAGTCAGACCCACAACACCAATGGACAACAGATCTGATTTAAAAAAAAAAAAAGCTGGTAGATATTGTAGAATTTCACTCAACTTAGAGAAATTTAATTGGAAGCAGCTATTTGGCCATGAAAGACAATATTGAAATAGTCCTAGGATAAACTAAACATTGCTTTTTCTAAAATTCTCCCCTTTGTGAATTAGATACGGGATAATCTAGCAGTCAGCCTGGATAACCAGACTTCTCCATCTCCTCCGGTCCTGATCCCACCACTCAGAATGTTTGCATCATGGCTATTTAAGGCAAGTGCATTATGTGTTGATTCCTTTATGGCAATTTCCTCTTCCTTTCTGAAACTGAGTTTAAAAATTGTAATTGCCCAAAACTGCATGCTTCCAAGACAAGCTGGGTCTTTCTAAAACCACTGCATCCCACATCTCCATGAACAACTTTTATGGCAAACTGAGAAGTAAATGAAATGTTGAAATGTTCTGCATCTGGAGTTGATTAAATCTTTAAACATCATCTCTTTGGCAGGCGACAACATTGCCAAATGAATACAAGGAAGGCAAGCTACAGGCCTACAGACTGATCTGTGCCATGATGACCAGACGCCAGGATGTGCTGCCAAACTCAGACTTCCTGGTGCATTTTTACCTTGTGATGCACCTGGGACTAACCAGTGAGGATCAGGTATTCCATGACTCCTTTGTCATAGTAGCTCATTCATTTGCATTTGACAGTTGTACTTCACTCTTTGCAGGTTTAACTAAAGTTTATGAGAATGCATCAGAAATGTTAAAATTCTCAAAGTTTCTACTCTTTCACACACAGCAACCACACTGGTTTTTCAAAAGTGGTTTTACCATTTTCCTGCTTTTTTCTTTCTGTGACTTTGTACTGCACCAAACCAAATCTGAATCTTATGCTTTGTCCTATATAATTCTGTAAAAGCTAACCTCTGCCTGTTTTGTCAACCTCATAAATACTATTTCATCCACTTTTATTGGCATTTTATATTAGATATTGTTTGACGGAAATGATTCTGGTCATTTAAAAATGTTTGAAAATTGTTGTTTTAAGAGTTAAGATTTTTTTGTGAAAAACCGTATCCACAAATTAGGGGGCCTGTATTTTTTAATGAGGAGTTATATGTCTGGTGGTGAAATTGAAACAGAAAGCCAAAGGAACCACTTGTGACAGCCCCTTCTTACTTACGCGGGTGTGGTTGGTGCAAAGTGGTCAGCCTGGTACCTTCCTCCTTTTGGAAGATGGTGTCCAGTGGACAGAGGTTGGTGAGGGGAACTTGAGCTCTCTGACTCCAGGCTTACCCTCTGCATCTCAAACAGGTGATGATAGGATTGGCTTGTGCTACACAGAGATTATCCTGGACTATGTTTGAAGGATGAATTTGAAAATGTGACAGTGGTAGAATAGAGATGGACTTGGAGATAGACATAGAGATTAACTAGGAAGTGGTTAAATGAATATAGATTTTCAAAATGAAGAGAACTAAGATGTTAACATTGGAGGTGAGAAGAAGGAATACAAAAGATTCAAAGAATTTTAAGGTATTTAATTTTATCACTAGATCTTGATCAGTAGCAGTTTGGAAAGTGTTTCAGAATTTACCTTTTAAAGTATAGATACTTATCAATACACTTGAATCTTTCATGGCCTACCTTTCTGTAATTCTTTTATTCTTTGAATGTTGTGAGTCAGATACACAAGTGCTGTTGATATCCCCAGGGTACACTTAATAAGTCTTTCTCCTAATTAGCCAGATTTTCTTTGTTGTTTCAGAATGTACTTGAACCTTCCTAGCCCTTGGGCCTGTTTAAAACTTTTGCAATATATTCCCTAATAAACACTTTGAGCTTTAATAATAATTATAATTGTTATATATTATAATAATAATAATTATTATAATAGTAATAATAATTGAACTTTTATCTAAAGGTAGTAATCCTACTGTCCTACTCAGTTGTCTTTGTCACATTTGCTCCAGTTTCAGTGGTGTGCAGAAGACATCTACATAGCAAACAGGATGTAGGCCCATAATCTCCCTTATTTCCTAGAGAAACGTAGAAGTAGAGATGTGAAAGTAGAACTGTTTGTGCTTCATGTTCAGATATTCTGAACTCATCTTTATAGGTTGAAGCATATATTACATAATAATACAACTCAGGGCATGTGGAAGAGTAAGAGGAGGTTTAAATAGGAAGAGAATAGACTCTTATAGGTGACATACTTTAGTGACAGAACCAAGAGGGGAAGGTTTAGTTAACAACACTGTATTTTGCTAAGATTTTGAGAGAAAAATTTTCCTTGGAAGTGATAAGTAAGTGTAAAATCTCCTCATTTAATGCAAACAAATTTGAAGTCAGCAGTAAACCCACATATTCTTAGAATGAATTTTCTAGCAAGTCACATAAATTGGTGTGAGTATAGAATCATCTTTCTATTTTAAAGTATATTGGAGTGAAAATGAAACAAAATGAGGTAAAATAATATATATTATGACATTTGGGAGTGCAAAAATTTCAAAAAAGATTTTACAGTGTAGAAAAAAGTTTTCTAATTTTAAAGTCATTTTTGCATTTTATTATATGCCGTGTTTTGGGTTAAGTTTGGTTTGATCTTTTGTAGTTCATTGCAAATGATGCCTTGCTGTTGGCAGTAATCCCAATGTCCAGACTTCTGAGACAAAACAGGGATATTGTAAATCTCCATTTTATAATCAGCCTATTGTTTAGGTTATTAGGCGCTTGAACTTTAGTGTGTCTAATAGAATTGCTATTGTTTTTCTTTAACCTTAACCATTATTTTGTGTATATTTTAAGAACCCTGACCATCTACCAAACAGAATTACTCTAAATAAACTTTATTCCTTTGCCAGAAGAAAATTATGCAGAAAACCTTCTAATGAAAGAAACTTTTCTCATTTGAGTAAGAAATGTCTCCGGTTATTAGTTTTAGCTTTTCGTCTACATGTCTAGATAAATCAGGATGATTGTAACAGAACTTTATATGTGCATATGTAAGTGCATGTTAGAAAGAAAGAAAAGCTTTTACTGTAGAGAATACAGTTAAGTTAAATTTTTTAATTTGGTGAACTGTACCTGTAACTACTACCATGTCAGGATCTGTCTCCATCTTGTGACAGTTATCAAAGCGCCTACACTTTTATATAGCCTGTCACTAAAAGACTTTGTTCCTGCAGAGAGAACATTAAAAGAATTTCCTGTATTTTTAAAATAAAATAAGTAATAGAAAATAAATTTTTAAATGTTAGCTTTGTTTTACAAAATCTGAGGTGAATTTCCTCCTTCTGCCTCTGGGTGGCACACTTGTCTGCATGACTCGCAGGTGGGCCCTTCCCAGGCTGCCACTCAGCTTTAAAGCTGTGACAAGACACAAGGCAACATGGATGGACCTAGAGGGGATCATGATCAGTGAAATAAGCCAGAAAGAGAAAGAAAATTATCGAATGGTTTCACTTATAACAGGAATATAGGGGAGCCAAATAAGAAAGCAACATTCAGCAGGGAAGGAGGGGAGAGGGAGGGCTCAAGAGGGGGGAGGAGGGGGGCACGGAGGACTACGGTGATGGCTCCACGGGTGAACAGGTGGTGGGTAACTTATGGGGAATACATAATAATGTAAAAGATACGAATAACAAAAATAAATATCTATTATATTAAAAAAAAAAAAAAAAGACACAAGGCCCTGAGAACATTATGGTGTGGCTTGGTCTTTACAATGCTTTCCTAAATCTGAAAGTATCAGATTTAATACTATTTTAATAGTATGTTGTTGGATTTAGTATGTTGGATTTGAAATAGTATGTTGGATTTGAAATGAGTTCCAAATGTTAATAAGATGTTTTTCCCAAACACAGGGTGATTAGAGTAATTGGAGACTTTTTATTTATTAAAAAATACCTATTTGTAAAATAGATGTCTTACAGATTGCCCTGTGTTCTGTGATATAATCATATAAAGTCATGGTTTCATATAATATAGAAATTCATTATGTAAATAAAGTCATTTTATATTTAAAAAATAATGCATATACCAAAATATAGCACGTTCCAAACCACTTTTAAAATCTATTGGACCACTTTTCGCTATTCTAATAACTTAATAATTTAGTGACTGAAACAATTACCTTACCAATGCTGATTTCCCACAGTCGTGTATGGTGTGAGTTTATATTTTATTGGTATGATTGGGAAGATGCTTTGAAATAGCTTTAATTTTCCTTGACTATAAGTTTTTTTAAAAACTAATCCTGTTACTGTTTTAGAAAATAGTTAGGATTAGAAATACATTCACAATAACTATAAATAATAAAGAAAAAAACATTTTTTTAAAGATTTAATTATTTATACATACAAGCTGGGGTACAGGCCAGAGGCGTGGGGCGGGGAGAGGGTTCGCCAGAGACAGAGAGGGGAGCAGAACAGGCAGATCAACAGAAATACACTGCTGAGGGGAGCAGTGGGCGAGGCAGGAGAGGTCTGCAGCACCATGTGGGATTCTCCCCGCCTGGGAGTCAAACTCGCATTGCGTGCTGCCGACAGCTCCACAGGGCAGCGCTCAACCACTGCGCCACCAGGGAGGCCTTATAAAGAAAATTTGGGATGTCTTTTGGGACTGCCCAGCCGGCCTCTAAGTGATCTTCCCTTTGGCTGTCTACTTTGTATCTGAGGGGGTGGGGGCAAGATGGGGGAGGGGAGGATGGTCTGCACTTCCCCAATACCCTCAGTGCCACACTGTGCTGGGAACTGCCTGATGTTGACCCATTGTGTGATGTCCCTTTGGTTCTTCTCTGAAAGTCAGTTATATAGATAACTTGTTTAAATGACTGAGGTTCAAAAAATAATGAGAACCTTTGTTCAATACCATGTATTTAAAGAGAATTTACATTCAAGTTTGACTTATTCCGCAGGGGACATCTTTCCCATTGATTCACAGCTAATACTTTAGTCAAACTAATAGTCCTTGGTTATATTCCTCCCTTTTATCTTGTTTTACCTGGTCCCACCACACCTCAGATCCCCCTCATTGAAGTGCCCTCCCATCCCAACCTGCAAATACCTTCCATAGTTGTCTTTCCTGTTCATCATCTTTCAGCTCTCTTCTAAAGTTGTTCCAGGTTGTTCTCAGTTTTTCCTAATGCTTAAGCAACTTTTTCACCTCAGTCTTCCCCAAAAATTTGGACATGAAAGGATCTATGATGTGGATTTATTAAAAACAGTTCCTATTAGTTTCATCATTATTTAAAACATATGGAGAGATCAATATGTGTGAAATGGAAGAGGACAGTTGAGGAAAGGAATTTTATTTTCATGTTTCAAAGTACATATATCAAAGACTGGAAATTTTCTTTGCTTAAAATAAGTAAACTATTTTTTAACAATGACTTACAGATTTAATGTCTTAATGTAATTTGTCTGTTATACATCAAAGTTAAATTCTCTTTTAAATGTAAAGCTTACATTAGTGCAAAATTATTATTGCAAATTTGCATTTAAAATTTTTGGGAAATGTAGGTCTTTGTCATTTTCATCTATAATGTTGTGTGATTGTATTTTGTAACATACCAAGAATGTATGAGGCTTCTCTCACGTGAAGAAATATATATGTTTCTGCCCTAAAGTAACTGTTTAGTTACAAGTCTATATCATAACTGTATAAGGTCATGATTTAGTAAAAGAGTTGAGAACATAGGTTTCAAGACAGCCTGTCTGTGTTCCAGTCTTGACTACACATGTATAGACACTTGACTTTGCTGTGCTGTGGCTCTCTTATCTAAAAATGTGGTGATTATAACGTCCACTTCAAAAGATTCTCTGAAGACTCTGAGGATGTAAAACATGTAACACAGTGGATTTGGCACCTGATCCTGCCAGCCCCCAGTATATGTGAGCCCTTGTAATGTTTCTGCAGAGGTGGGGAAAAGGATAGCAACAACTTGTAATTGGGTATATTTTGTCTTTCTGATATCTTAAATTGTTGACTTTTTTCCTCCCCCCTATCTTTTCTTATTTTTGAACATGATTTGACTATATGATACAACTAGGTATTGTGGAATTTCAGAACATAGGAGAACTAACCATTCCCCACACGGTGGCTAGGACATAAGTAAAGATATGTTCATTTAGCCGTTTTGTGATTCACACATGTTTCTTGTATTTCCCTGGCCACTAGCTCACTTTCCAGCCTCTTCCTTCCTCCTCCTTAGTGTGCCTTCAGCATGACAAGCTAGAAAGCTGAACTCTATAGGTCCCTGACTTCTTGCAGCTGAATTAACATTCTCCTAGGTTCCATCCAGCAGAGACACCTGCATGGCTCTGGATTGCAGATTTAGAGAGTGGTAGGCAGCAGTTGTATCAGAAGTTCTGATTACACATCTGCACTGCTGACAACAAGAGCAAGAAGTGGAGTCTCTGTTGGAACTGCTCTGTGGTGTTGCTGGCATTTCTGCTTGCCACCTTGTTCCTAGTTGTGTTGGGTTTGTGACTAGTTCTCTGGCATTTCTAGATATTCTACAAGCCATTTAATGCCCTGATATAAATTCCTTCTCATTAAACTCAACCAAATGGATTCTGTTGTCTCCAAATAAAAATAGACAGTGATTATTCTTCAAGGCACTGTGCTAAGCCCTGGTGATGCACAATCACCCCTGGTTTATATTTCAGTTTTAGCATTTCCTCCTTTCCCCAGCCCCTTGATTGTAGCCACTTGTTTTGTAGTTGAGAACATTTAACTTGTCTTATGTTTTGCTTTTGTTTAATTCTTTATTTTAATGAGTTTTTACCACACCTATGTGAAAGAAAATATATTTTCAGCATCATCTATAGAGGAATATTCTATCATAGAAGTCAAAATAGTTCATGACTGTCTTAACGGATGTTACAACCTCCTCTCATGAGATATATGATGGAATAATATAATAATAAACAGTCATTTGTAAAAGGATCCCAAGGGACCCCTCAGTGAGCAGAAGACTCAGCAGTGAGCTATGAAAGCAAGGTGCAGGGGTGATACTTGTAAATTGGTCATACCTGACTCTTTTAATAACCCTAGACAGCCTGTATCATGCAGTGATATGTAATCATTGCATCACCTTTTCTCAGACAAAGAATTGTTCTTTGCTGAAAATTTAGACTTATAACTAGGGCATAGATATTAAATACACATAAATTTATAAACACATAGGGCTAAACATTGATGAGCATTCAGTTTCAGAAAAAGGTAAAGAATTAAGATGGCAAATTAGGGACCTTATTTTTTTCATATCCAAGGAAAAGTTCTTTTTTTTTTAAAGATTTATTTATTTATGCATACAAGCTGGGGTACAGGCCAGAGGCATGGGGCAGCGAGAGGTTTCACCGGAGACAGAGTGGAGAGCAGAACGGCAGATCGAGGGAAATGCAGTACTGAGGGGAGCAACGGGCGAGGCAGGAGAGGTCTGCTGCGCACGTGGGAATCTCCCCAGCCTGGCATCAAACTTGCATCGCTGCTGCTGACAGCTCCACAGTGCAACACTTAACCGCTGTGCTACCAGGGAGGCCTGGAAAAATTCTAATACAACTCTGATGTGCTTATTGTGTGCCGCAAGTGACCTTTTATCAAGGTTTGAATTCATGTATTTTAATTCAATGTTAGCAGAGTAAAGTGCATATTTATAAATACAAAGGTTCAACTGATGTTTAGGGTTAGAGTAACCTTGATGTGTATTAGTAGGGGAGCTTTAGAAGGTTAACTTAAGCTTCATTTAAAAACATATTTTATGGCCTCCCTGGTGGCGCAAGGGGTTAAGCACAGCACTGTGAGGCTGTCCAGAGCCTCTACAGGACAAGTTCCATAGCCAGCCAGGGAGATTCCCACATGGCTCAGCAGACCTCTCCTGCCTCGGCACTGCTCCCCTCAGCAGTATACTTAAGTCGATCTGCCTGTTCTGCTCCCCACTCTGTCTCTGGTGAATCCTCTTACCACCCCCACACCTCTGGCCTACACCCCAGCTTGTATGTATAAATAAATAAATCTTTAAAAATTTTTTTTAGACTATAGGATTGTATAGTAGGTAAAAATAGGCCACTAAAAATGGAGAAATCTATATTCCAGAACTTCAGGATATAACTTCAAAATATATTCAGCATTTGACTTTATGAATGACAGACTTCATATTTGAGCTAAAAGGTCTGGAATCTGACTCAGCTTTGAAATCGAGTGACTCTGGGATTTGCCTGATTATAGTGATCAAGTATATGAGTTGGACTGGCAGAACTGAGGCCCTCTTCTAATGAGCATTCTTGGCCCTTCTGATTTGGTTTTATAATTAGGTAATATATTTTATTATTGTCACATTGTTCTTAATATAGCAAGAGAGTCCATGATCTTTTCACATTATATAGTTTTTCCACATGTTCTAAGGGTGTACACAGTAGTGTGATGCACACAAAGGAATATATGTAATAGCCATGTACATTGTAGGAATTGAATACCCTTCTATACAGATTATTTTGAAAGCATATGATAGAAGAGGTGGGATTTGAGCAAGACTTTCGGAGATGGGTAGGATTTAGAACATTGGACAAGAGCCAGGATGGACTTTCACATATCTGAGATACAGACCTTTTCAAGCTGTGTTTAGGAAACAGTGACCAGAGTGGTTTTCATGTAATGACTGATATGTGTGTGGAAATAACATGTGGACATGAATCCAGGCAGTTCTCTGAAGAGCCTTGATTCAGAGTCATTTTCATCCCATGGATAATGGGGAGTTGTTGAAAGGTTTTGAGCAGAACACTCAATCTGATCAAAAATAATTTTAAGAAGCCTTAAACCATAGTGGTTATGTGGGATGGATTATAATCAAGAGAACAGGATGACAAGGAGCACAGAAAGGGAGTTATTGTAATAGCCCAGAGACAAAGTAATGAGGGCCTATTAAGAAATGAAACACAGATAGGGTGTATGTGTATATAAATTTATTTATTCATGTGTGTATGTATATGTGTATATTTATGTACATGTGTGCCATATCTGTATATATTTTGTGGGGTGTGTGTGTGTGTGTGTGTGTCTGTGTAAGAGAGAGAGAGAGAGAGAGAGAGATTTTGGAGAGGTTGGGTATAGTGCTGATTTGTAAGTGTCTCCTGGCCCTAATTCTGTATTTTTCAAAGCAAAAGTTGAAAGGCATGAAAATGAATTGACTAAAGTGTGTGGGCAGGGTAGGTTGGGTACCCTCTCAATACCATGGACATCCACTAGAGCAGGCTAAGCAATGCATGAAAGATACACCAGGGTTATCCCCAAGGAATTTTTGCCTGTTAGGAAGGAAAAATATGTGAGAAAGATTTCCAGGCACATTTTCTCTCCATTTATGAGAACGTATTTACTAGCCCTGTTGAAATTCAAACAGTTGCTGTGCAAACTGTAAATTTATTTATAGATATTAAACTAGTGCTTCTAAAGCTCTCTTTGTTAGCCAGTTTTGTTATTACTCATTTTAAAAGTAATTTAACACTTAAAAAACCTTATGTTTCTAAAAATATAATTTGTATTGTTTGAATTTTCCCTATTAAAGTTAATGGGATTTTATTGGCTACAAGTGTAGCAGCTATAAACAACTTTCAACTTTGATATAGGTTTGAAGGAAGAGTAATATTTACAAGGGTAGGTGATATATGTCAACTCTCTCTTGACATGTATTGTTAACAATTCCTATTATGTATTTATTGTACAAATTCAGTCATGAAATGTCAAATCTTTCATATAATGTTATACCATCAAGTGATAACCTGTGACTTCCACAGGTTTCCCTTAAAGTTTTATAAGCAGGTACAAGTCATAGGTTGATCAAAATTTTATCAAAGAAAATATTGTAATTTTTAACTTTAGCTATCAGTAGTCGTGGAGATACAAGATAAATGACTGAACCAAAAGTATGAACTGGGGTTTTTTTTTTTTTCCTTCTACAGGTATAAAACCAATAATTATATTCATTAAGTTATAGACCAAGTCCACTTATACCTAAATAAGGAAAGTAGAAAAATGTAAAAGGTAACAGATGGTAGAAGATTCAGTTATGAGGTTTAACATGTGTGCAGTAAACTTGCTTCATAGCATTAAAAAGTGTAAGATGATAGCAGGGAAGGCTGATCCAGAGTAGAAAAAGTCTATCTGGGAGGCTAAGGCTAGGGACTTTTTTTTTGGGGGGGTGGGCTGTTAGGGGGGAGTGGTTTAAGGGTATAAAAACTTTCCTTAAATAAATGCTTTCAGTGAACCATATCAGTTTTGTATATTTAGCTCTAATGCAATATACAATAACAATTATGCAATAAGTGTGGAAAATTGAGAGATTTTGTTTTATTAAACTGTTGCTATATGATATAGTATATAAGTTGGCCTACATTTTTCAATAGAAAAAATGTTCTTTTGCTCTGAGATCTCTCTGAAGGGACACTCTTACTGTGTTGTCGCATAAGGCCCAAGTCACCAGAATCTTCCTTAGTAGACTCACTGGCATACATCTTGTCTTTTCCCAGATGAAAAATGTACTCAGTAAATGTGTTGATTGAGAAAAAGCTAGAGAAAATAAAGGAAGGCCTTCCTAAAGTCACGTGGCATATAGAGAAGAATAGGTAACCAAAATAACAGAGCTAAACCATTCTGGTTGAGATTTTGATTCTAAATTATTTCAAAATAGGCTTTAGCTTTCTACAGTGAGGAGCTACCCAGTGTTCCTTTCCCTAAAAGAGTGATTTCTGGGACACGGGTATTTGCCACTGCCACTCTGGGGACATCGGCAATGTCAAGAGACATTTTGGTTGCCGCAAGTGGGTGGGAGATGCACTGGCAATGGAAAGAGGTCAGGGCTGTCGTTAAACATCCTGTGGTAGACAGAGTCACACAATGAACTTATGATCCATAGTGTCAGTAGTGCTGAGTTTGAAAAATCCCTTTCCTGTAAGAGTATCTTCATAGATCATACCAGCCTAGAAAGCTAAACAATAAGACAAGATGACAAACCAAAAAACTAGATGACAAAACTCAATAGTCACAAAAAGTATGAAAAACTACCTCTCTCAATTTTCAAGGAAATTAAAACATACAAAAATTTAACCAGGGAGATTAAAATAAGAGGGCAGATGTTTTATAATGAACTATCTGAGAATTCCCAATATTGAACTATTTTTCATAAAAGCAGGTAGTATAATTTTATGTAATTCAACTTATAAAATTCTGCATTTACCTTTTAAAAATCAACTTAAAAAGTAAAACTTGGATTGATCTGATTAGTTTGGAGTAAATATGAGAAAAAACTGAAATACATTTTGCCCAGAATCTTAATCTGAATGAGTGGTGTGGACTGCCGACGCAAAACCCAAAGCACTGCAAGTGTGAATGGAGGACAGACTGGGCTCAGGATGAGTCTGCTCTGCCCACTCACAGTGTCCTGAGAGGAGGAAGGTTAGGAAGAGAACAGGTTACATGGTAAAGGGTTGGCACATGAACACAGACAATTTTTTCTTTAAATATCTTGGAGACGCACGTGCCAGGGGAGAGATCAGACTCTCACCTCCAGAACAGAGACTGATGGTGGATTCCTGCTAATCCAGTTCCTGCTAGACATGGTGGGTGACTGGGTTTGGCTTTGTAATCTCTCGGGTTCTAACCTATCTTTCCATGGCTGTAGGGCTGGGCACATCACAGGCAGCTTGTAAAGAAAGACATCCACTTCAGAACTGGAGTGTCTTGCACATAAGTCCTTGTGTTAGTGACGGTATATCTCCTTTTCTGGCTTGAGGATCTAGTTCTATGAAATGGGGGTGTAATGGCTCTCTTTGGGGTCTTGGAAAGGTGAGGAAATTAGGGCTTCAATAGGAGCTGGTACAGTCACTCCAGAAGGGATTCCCTGTTGTTTGGCAACATCATTGATAACCTGCAAGATCATCTTTTCCCATTTATAATTCTATGAATTAAAAAAATTCACACTTTTTGTTAGGCAGAAATGAACCACAGAATTGAGAGATGACTTCTAGAGAACTAAATTGTGCTTAGGGAGGGAGGATGCTTTAACTAACATTTGGAAAGGGGTGATTTGAATATAGATTTTTAATCATGACTGTGGTTTTTACTCCAAAGGATAGGTTAAAATACAAGGAAGTAACATCAAGAAATGCATTTTAAATTGCAAGTTTTGTTTCTATGAGAAAGTACTCTCCTTCTGGGGAATAATCTTTTTGTCTTGATTTCTTTTTAATACATGACAATAAGTGGTGGTGTGGTAATTGCAGATTATTCAGCTATTAATGCGATTTACTGGAACACATTTTAGAGAGAACATTGTTTTCTAAAGAACAATAAACAGTTTTTTCTTTTGTTTTTCCTTGGAAAAATAGTCATTGGTAGGTATTTGTGGGCTTGAGAAATTTTAGAAAAAGAAACTCTTTCAGTAATAGGACATTAAAAATAATATACCTACTCCCCCCCCACCCCCTTACTGGAGTCTGTGTTTAGCCTGTGCAGACCCTGTGCCTTGTATCATTCCCCTGGGTCCCTGTGGAGAACTGGCCATTCCCCTGCAGGAGCTCTATGATCTTGGTCTGGCCTCACTGTCCATTCTGCATAACTGTCCCCTACCGCTGAGAGGTGGTTGTTGGAGGCCAGGGGCCGTGCTTTGTCTGCTTCACAGCAGTTGACAGGGTACCCTCAACCCAGTGAATGGTGGAGAAATTTGTGAATTTACTATTAAGTGTTTTCATATGAAAAATTATCAGAATGACTTAGTTTTTATTTCAAGCTCTTTTTTAATGAATGGATTTTTAAGTCAAATCTATTGCAAGTCTTGTTTCTCAATTGATTTTAGAAAAATTAACATTTTAGTAAGATCATGATTAAAATTACTGCTTTAATGATGCATGAGACTTGAGAATTTACAAAATGGTTTTGGATAAGTCTCTTTCACCTCTTGCAAGGGTTCTGTGGGAAGGTTGCGCTTTCATTAGCACTTTACAGATGATGAAAATACTTCTCAGAAAACAAAGTATCTGCCTAAGGGCAGAGGGCAAATTAGTGATATCTTTTAGGAGTTTATATCCAAATCCCTCTTCTTCCTACTTTCTCATTCCCTCCAACATCTGCCTGAAGGCAACTTTGTTTAAAGAAATAAGATACTTTGAAAGTCCCCAAAATTTATTTCGTTAGTTGTAAATTAAAAACCAAATGCTATACAAATAGTCCTAGAATTTGAAGCAGTGAGTTGTCAGCCGTCTAGAGGTTCATTAATTATTCTGGATAGTGTCATTCCTTACCTTTTTCTCTTTCCTTCCTGGTGTCATGGAGTTTGGTGTAATGGGCTCTCATTAAGATAGGCAGGCCAGGTGATGTCTCAGATTTGTGGAATACAGCTGCTTCGTTAGTGGTTCTGTCTTGAGGTTTTTCCATAAGTAGGTTTACAGAACTATCTTTGGGATTTTTCTCTCAAATTTCAGCTATTCTTGGGAGCTCTTTGTCCAAACACAAATTAAATTACAAAAAAAGAAAAAGAAGGGGAAAGGAGATTTATAATTCTGTTGCCCTAGCAGAAACTAAAAACATTACTTACTGTGACTACTCTGTGTAAATCACCCCAAACTTCCTTCCACATTGGTGGGGTGGTCTGTAGAGTCCCATAACTGAATAACCACTGGATTCCCCCCACTTTTTTTTTTTAACAGAACACAAACATGTTGAAAGCTTCAATTTTGCACCTCTGTGTAAGTAGAATAATTTTATTCATAAGGAAACAGACGTTTTTTGTTATCCTAGATTGAAAATAATGAATAACCACCATATTCCAAAGTAAATTTTTTTTTTTTTTGGCATGAAAGCACACCAGAAGCCATGGAAGCTCTAATTATTTTTCTCTTTACCCTGTTCCTGGTCCCAGGCTAGGGGATAGGCATAATTCAGTGCTACCAAGCAGGCTCATTTTCATCCAACTCTGAGAAACAGTTTTCTTAATTTCAGCATGTGAAGAAACATTTTAAAATACCATATGATTTCAATCATGTGGTATATAGAGAAAACAAACAGATGAACAACATAAAACAAAAATAAACTTTTGGGCTATAAGACCAATCAGTTATTAACAGAGGAGAGGGGAGAGGGGAAATAGGCAAATCAGGACAAAGGGAACAATTATGATGGATAGAATTGTGTTTAGCGGTGAACTTAATGCAGAATATACACTTGTTTCTCAGTGACATACACCTAAAACTTACAAATATTGAGTCAATAAAAATAGAACAAAATGTGGTATCTCCAGGTTCACTGAAGTGGCAGGATCATGTTTATTTAAGAAAAGTAAGTGCACTGCTTAACTACTACTCTTTAACAGTATCAGAAGACAATGTGTTTTAGCAGTGTTGAGGCCACAAGTAATGAACACAGAGCCTGCAGCTGCTGTGGAGTCCATGGTGCTCATTTTAAGGAAAGAATGGGAATCCAGATTTCTTGTTGAAATTCTATAGAATTTCTTGGTATCCTTCCCCGCCCCGCAGGGAATTCTGTGACCACCACCATAACCCGCATGCCCACCTCCACCCAGGCAGGCACATCTGCACCAGCACACAGCGCTCACACACAGTTTAGTTCAGCAGTTTCTTAAGGACAGCGTTTTGGGGAACAGCTCATTTTTATTTTGTAGATAGCATTTTATGATCCAATTCCCTCATCTGATGATACTTTTGTGAGAGTAAGAGTTATATATTTATTTCAAAGCACATTTTTAAGCAGTGGCAGCTATTTATTGCCTTCACTATGGCAATGGACTGTGGGTGCTTTGGTGGTGGGAGAGTTGCAGTGATCCCATCTGATGGGAAAAATCATACACTGTCCAAAAATTAACAGTGATGTAAGAAAAAAGTACTTCATTTAAAAATAACTTTTAAAACTAAAATTATGAAAACAAGAATAAAGAAAGTATATCTTTAAAAACTATTGTTTGCGTTTTAAAATGATTATTAAACAAAGTGAAGGAGATAGTACACTGGTTTGTACTTCAGAGTTAAGTAATGTCCTCAAAATATCACAGTGCTGTTATATGAGGCCTATAACTCACAAATGTCAAAAGAATCTCCACTGACTCTGAGTTAACATTTTCTCTTCCTCTTAGAAGGGGGGATTACTCCTGGCTTTGTGTCCAAACTTTAGTGTAATTTCTGACCTTGATTGATCACTTACTCCATGTCTGCAAAATGAAAAGACAGATTAATGATCTCTTGGATCATCTCTAAGTTTCCATGGTTCCAAAGAAACAAATTAAATACCTTTGTTACCCAATTTCAGTAGATATGTATTTTCCATACTAAATTTTGTTACTTCATTCTAAGGTAAACTAGTTTACAGTCCAGTCAAATCTGGATTGCAGCATGAGAGTGAGATGATTGTCCTACTTGGCATCATTGGTAATGTTAATTAAACCTTCATGCACCATGCAGCCATGGCATTAGGCAGCACCTGAATGTGTTATGCCTATGATTTCATCTGAGAATTTCTTTTCATTATTCCAAGAAGAATGTATTTCTAGCTGATGCATTCTGAGACAGGATGAATAAGCCTGGAAACAGTAAGACTGCCTGTCTCTTTAGTACCTATATTATATGTGTGCCTTCTTTACTCTTTGCAGTAATTCCTCTTAATGTATTACTTGCACAATCACGTACTATAAATGTGTTTCTAACCATCTTATCTTTAATGGCAATGTCTCTGTTTTGCTTCTGTTCATGAAGAAGCTAGAGTGGAGCAGTATGGAAGAGACAATAGAAAGACTTGGTTCAATTTAACCTTGTCCTGGTTCTGGTTGCCTCAGAATAAGGAGATTTTAGTGTCCTCCTATCCCACCCATTCAGCCTACTCCCAAGCCTGTTGACAATTCCTTGGATATACAAGTGATTTTCTACTTAGACTCATCCCTCAATATTGGCCTTAAGGGGCGGTCCTTTTGTGGAGTGCTGCATCAAGCACTTTACGCACACATAAGTCTCATAAAACCTTGACATTCCCTCTTTCATCGCTTACTAGCAACAACTTATTGAAATCACCATTTGCTAAAGTCTCATTGTGAGGAGTTAATAACTGCTCTACAGCATCTGCATCAACCTCATTAAGCCAGCCTGTTGTATAAACTGTAATGTTGTGGATTTGAAGCTTATTAGGGTCACAGCTACAGCAGTCATTATATAGTCAGGCCTCATCATTTTCAAGGCATGATTGGTGCAGCTGGCAAGTTACTTTGCTCTGTGACCCTTCAGCAGTTCCCTCATCTTATGGAATCATAGATGTGCCAGAATTTCCGGAGAGGTTGGCCATCTCCCTGTCAGTCTCCCCATTGAGTTGTGAATTGTCCATTATAGGAAACAGATGTGAGAGCAGCCCTTCCTGATCCATGGGCTTTAAGCAAGATGTTATGTTAGAGTAAAAGGAGATTTGTTTTGTCACATTGTTGAAGACTTGGAGAGGAGGGATGACCTGATTCATGTGATAGAGGACGAGTTTTCAGAATCCTTGGTTTCCAAGTACCCTGAGTGACCTTAAGAAAAGCACTAATTCTCTAGTCCCCAATAACCTTCTGAGAAAAGGTGGGTCTGGATTTGGCTATCACATCCTAGGTTCTGGCTTTCTTCCCACCAAAGGAACAACAGGTATTTCTATTTTAAACTTACACATTCTCCCAAATATCAGGAACCATTCTCACTGCTTCTGTTCAGTGGTGTACTGGAGATTTTATCTTGGGCAGTCAGGTAAGAAAATGACATACAAGGCATCTAGACTAGAAAGCAAAAAAAGAAACCTATTTGTGGTCACAGATGACATGATCTTGTAGATAAAAAACCCTAAAAAATGCACACATACCCAAAAAATCCCTACTAGCATAAGTAAATGATTTCAGTGAGGTTGTAAAATATGAGGTCAGTATATAAAAATTAATTATATTTATGTCTATCATATGTAAAGTTAGAAAATGAAACTAGGAAAGTAATTTCATTTACAGTAGCATCAAAAAGAAGAAATTATTTAGAAAAAATATATATAACAAAGGAATTATAAGATATATACACTGAAAACCACAAGATATTTCTGTAAGAAATTCAAAGAATAACTATATGGATATTTTCCCCTACATTGGGATACTTAATATTGTTAAGATGGCAGTACTCTACAAATTGGTCTTCAAATTCAACATAATCCCTATCAAAATCCCAAGGGTCCTTTTTGCAAAAATAAGATGTTGATCCTAAGATTGATACGTGAATACAGAGACCTCAAGTAGTAGCCGAAGCGTCTTGTAAAAGAATAATTAGAGGGCTCACAGTTTTGTATTTCAAAAGCTGTGATGTGGTAGTGATAAAAAGTTTGGCACAATGATCAATGGAATAGAAATAAATCAAGAAGTAAACCCATACATCTATGATCAACTCATTTTCAACAAGGATATCAAGACAATTCCATTTGGAAAGAATTTTCTCTTCAATAAATGGTGTTGGGACAACTGGTTGTCCACTGGCAAAAGGTTGAAGTACAAAATTTACTCAAATGAAAAAGGCTTAAAAATAGGAGCTAAAAACTATAAAGCCCTTAAAAGAAAAGATAGGTGTAAATTTTTGTGACCTCATTCAGTTTGGCGATGGATTCATATCTCTGACACCAAAAACACAGTAGCGAAAAAAGAGATAAACTGTACCTCTTCAAATTTAAAATCTTTTGTGCATTGGAGAACACTATCAACAAGTGAAAAGACAACATACAAAGTGGTAAAAAAAGATTTTCAAATCAAATATCTGATAAGGGTCTAGTGCCCACAATATGTAAAGGTGCCTTAAAACTTAAAAACAAAAAGATCAATAGCCCAATTTAAAAGTGGAGAACTTAATGACCAGGAAGCATATTAAAAGGTGTTCAATGTCATTAATCACTAGAGAAATATAAATCAAAGCCCCAGTGAGATACCATTCCATGTTCACTGGGATGGTTATAATTTTTTCAAAGCAACATGGAAAATAAATGGTTACGAGGAAGTGGAGATAAATCCTTATAGATTGCTTATAAGAATGTAAAGTGGCTAAGCTGTTATGCTTCCTCAAAAGTAAAACATAGAATTCGTGAACCTTAGGTAGATAACCTATTCAAATGAAAGCTTGTAGACAGATTTTCATAGTACCAAGTTTGTTAATCACCAAAAGGTGGAGACAGTCCAAATATCCATCAGCTGATGAAAGGATAAACAAGATGTGATATATGAATACAACAGAAGACTTTTTGGTCATAAAAAGGAATAAAGTATTGCTACATGTTATAACATGGATGAACCTTGGAAAATGCTAAACTGAAAGGTAAAAATGGCACATATTGTATGACTCCATATGTTGAAATATCCAGGATAGACATAAACGGAGATGGAAAGTAGTAACAGGTTAGTGGTTGCCTGGTGGAGAAAGAATGGAGAAAGACCACTAGTATGTATCAGGTTTCATTTTGGGCTGATGAAAATGTTCTCAAATTACGGTGTTGATAGTGCACAATTCTATGAACATACTTAAAACATACAGAATTGTACATTTTAAAGGTGAATTTCATTATATGTAAATTATAGCTCAGTAAAGCTCTTATAAACTACCAAAAAAAAAGCAGTTTAGATAAACTGGTGACATATCAAAATCAGTATAAAAGTAAAATTTAGGGGCCTCTGGTGGCACAACAGGTTAGGTCTCAGCGCTAGGAAGCTATCCGCAGCTACTGCAGCATGAGTTCGATCCCTGGCCAGGGAGTTTCCCACATGACACAGCAGACCTCTCCTGCCTGACCTGCTGCTTCCCTCAGCAGTGTACTTCAGTAAATAGGCCTGTTCTGCTCCCCATTCTGTCTCTGGTGAATCCTCTCACCACCCCACACCTCTGGCCTACACCCCAGTTATTGTATACATAAATAAATAAATCTTTAAAAAAAATAAAATTTCTGTAGTATTTCTTAAAATCTATCAGTCAACTAGTCTGCCATTTTTTTCCTGAAGCAGACACTCTTCAGATTAGTTTTCTGCTCTGATGAGGGATTAATAATTGTAAAGTAATAAAATATATTCAGGGCTTTTATGACTTGAGACTTGCATCAACTTTCTCTGCCACCTGACCACTTATTCTATCACCCCCAAAATCCTGATCCTGGGCAAATGGTTGAAGCAACTCCTATGGCCACCAGGAGTTGGTTTTGTTTCTTACTCACTTTCTCCTTTGCAAGGTGCTGTCAAGGAAGCTCAGTATCTTCTTCATAGCTTGTCAAAAGGTGAGAAGTGCTTAGGTGATTTTGTTTCTTCAACTACGAAACCCAATTACTTCATCCTCCCATGTTTCTCCTGGTCTTAGTCACAGTTACACCTAGAAAAGTCACATACATCTAGAAAGTGCATATTTTCCCAACACTTAGGAAAATCACTTTTTTTCCAAATTGTTCTGTTCTTGACAATTTTTTATAGATTTATTTTATTTATATCCTTTACATTGTTTGTATCCCCTGTAGGTTTCCCACCACCAATTCACCTGTGAATCATCACCGTAGTCGCTTGTACTTTCAACAGATAATGCATATTAAATGCCACGTACTCCTTGATTCAGATCTTCAAACTAATTTTGTAGCTTTGTCCTGCTGTGTTTTTATTTCCAGTGACTTTTCTGGAGACACAATGCTGGTGACATCATCTGCTGGTTTTGGGTTTTTTTTTTAATGTAGTGATAAAGTCTTTATTTTTATTAACAAAAATCTCTCCTTGGACCAATGTAGAGCATGAAGAAGCCAGGTAGCAGGTTGTGGTATGTAAAGGATGTCTTTGTGCGCAGAGCTGAAGAATCAAAGACACGCTAGCAAAAATAAGAGGCTTTGGGACTGAGAGGGCTCTTCTGATGGTTCTTTTTTTTTTTTTTTAAATATTTATTTATTTTTTTTATTTTTTTTTTTTAAGATTTATTTTTTTTATTTATACATACAAGCTGGGGTACAGGCCAGAGGCATTGGGCGGCGAGAGGGTTCACCAGAGACAGAATGGGGAGCAGAACAGGCAGATCAGAAATACACTGCTGAGGGGAGCAGCGGGCAAGGCAGGAGAGGTCTGCCGCACCACGTGGGATTCTCCCCGGGTTGGACGTCGAACTCACATCGTGCACTGATGACAGCTTCACAGCCCAGCGCTCAACCGCTGCACCACCAGGGAGGCCCTCTTCTGATGGTTCTTTGGGTGACTAGGAACTTTTTATCACTCAGTGTTTCTGAGCTTTGCCAATAAGACAATGATTGATACTTCAAAATATGTCCTCCTCTCTAGGATTGTAACTGTTTTTTAATTGTTAAAGTTTTAATTGTTAAAGAAAGCTTAAGTTACATCCAGGTTTAGTGTGAAAAGTATCCTTTTACATTCATATATTTTGATAATTTATATCACTGGGGTGTGGAATGAATCATACTTTTTAATTGGCCAGATTAATGTGATAACCAATCTGAACATTTGTCATTTTATCAACAAAAGGGATTTCTATAGAATTTTCTAGGTGAAACACAGATATGTTCTCTGAAGAATATCAATGAACTCATTAAGTATATATCATGTTAGTTTTCTTAAAAGTAGAACATTAAAAGGAGATTCAGAGATTTTACATATATAGATTTTATTCCTTAATTCTATGCAGACTTCTGGAAGGTCTGAGTGACTTTAGGTGGAATAACTGGATCTGTTTGCTTCTGGGGAGCAAGCAAGAGTCCGCTAAGGAAAGGCAGGGAGACAGATGGCTGGCTATTGTGTTACAACCATCATCTGCTGGGCCCTGAGCAAATATTAAGTGAATAATATATATGTAATTGGTGTGAAAGTACAGTTGCAACATTTCTAATTCTGTTTGAAAGATGGCTATTTCTTGAACATTTGTATTTCATAAAATACTTATATTGAAATATTTTGTTTAGAGGGTTAATCCATTTTAAATGGCTTTAAAGTGAACATTTTCCCCCATTTTTGATTCTACTGTGCAATATTTTGAATTGAAATGGCCTGTAATCGCCCCTTTTTTATTTTTCATAACAACACGAGCACTAAATTATAGCTGTGCAATTATGTAAACAATGGAAATGCTTCCAGAATGAATCCTTCCTTAAATTTTCATTTTGCGTAATTGTTGAAAGATTTGGAGCCATAATAAACAAAGTTATTTTACACATTTATCATTCTAAAGGTCAATTATAAGAGAACTAAAGAAATAACACTATGCAAAATGAATAAACCAATTTCTGTTGCCATCACCATATGTTTTTCTTATCACTTATGGCTTTTCCAGTTACTGTGTACATAGCATTCAATTAAAGCGATTCATTTACCAGGCTGAATGTGGCTTGTGTTTATAGAACTGTGCTTTGGAGGAGAGGAAAAAACACGCCTCTATTTGAATTACCTGATTTTTTTTTTTTTGTAAGATCAGTGATAAGAGACAGATGTTCTCACTAGTTACTTTCTCATAAACCTGAATCTTTTGATAAACTGCAAATTCACAATTATCATCTTACAAACTAGTTTTCACACTCAGTGTGTAGTGTGTGTTAACCAAAAGCAAGAGAAAAATACTAGTTTGGTTGTCAATTCACTATGTTACAGCATTTTGCAGGATGAATATTTCCTTTGTACAAAAGCATGTGAGTTTGGTTTAT
Source organism: Scalopus aquaticus (assembly GCA_004024925.1). Lineage (NCBI taxonomy): Eukaryota > Metazoa > Chordata > Mammalia > Eulipotyphla > Talpidae > Scalopus > Scalopus aquaticus. Next base: position 67,645 of record PVIJ01006700.1, read on the forward strand.
ACTTCATACTGTCAGTTTTGAAGAATAAGCTTAATTCCTATTTTATTTTCATTAAACTTACTGTTTTAGTGTGTTTAAAGTATGGAAAAGAACCTGATTTTTGCTTCCAGATCACTTGTTTGTGTTAAATTCTAGAACTCTGTAGAAGAATGGATCCTAGAAAACATGAAGAGATCTTTTCCGTTTTTATTATTTATGTACACTATGACTAAGTGATTTTTTTTTTTTTTTGGCTAATGATGCTAGTTGAGAACATTGATTTCTAGAATTTAAAAAATTAAAATAGGATCTAAGAGGCTTATTTGTACCACCTTTGAAGTGTAAAAATACTTTCCAAATACCAGTAAAATAATAGTTAACTAATTTTCCAAGTATACCTAGAAAGTAAGTCTAGAAAAAAAATTCTTCAATCCTTCCCTTTTTGGAAAAAAACTATATCACTGTGATTATTTCTGTTGGCCCTTCTCAGTTTGCAAAGGCATGTGTTCATATCTCCTAGACTACTAGTTACAACTCTGTCAGAGGAATTTTCCCATGTAAAGCTCTAGGCATGACATGATCTGCCCACGACGACATACCCTAGGCCTTAAACTTAAGTCTCAAGGTCTAGGTTCTGGAGTTTTCAGCATACCAAAGTTTGTGTGCAGTATCCTTTCCCAGTGATGGTCACATGGAGGTGAGGTAGCCCTGGGTAGCCCTGGATAGCCCTGGATAGCCCTGGATAGCATTGAGTCACACACAGGGAATGGTCGGCCCTTTCTTCATCTCTCCCTCTCCTTGTGATTCTCTCAGGTAAGCCAGCTGGAGTGGATGCAGAACTTCTTTCACACCACCCCTTTTAACAAGGAGAGCTTCATCAGTGACATTTAGCAAAAATTCACTAGCTGTGGTTTATCATCACTGTATTGATGTAAGGGTTGTTCCTGTTTATGCCATGATATACTAGTTTTCCTGAATGATCCTATTTAAATATAAAATAGTTACTCTGAAAAACAGACTAGCAGTGTTCAATTTGGACGGGACAAAATGCACTGAGTTGTACATTAATAATTGAAGCTTGGAAAGTGCCTTCCGGTCCTGTCCATACATAAAACCTATGAGACTGAAGAATGTTTCAGAGTCTCAATATCTTTATTTTCCCCAAATTTCCAATTATAACTGTGATCTTACTGTATTGGGAGAAAGGTGCAAGAAGGATTCTAGGAGAAGTGATTGGAGCCCTTTGTAGATGTCTCTATTGGGAATCGGCAACTGCTCTCTTCAGAGCACCACACAGTTATTCCTAATTTGAAAAAGTTACACAAAGACATAATCTTTGTGATTGTGTGTATTCCATTTCAGTGTGTATAAGCAAAACTATCAGGCATCTGACCATAATTTGGCTCACTGCTCATGTATTTCCCTCTTTAACTCCCACTTTAATCCTGCCCCAGTGCTGTCTCTAACTGGCAGCGGCAGCACAGACCGCTCATCTCCTTGGGGCTGTCTTACGTGGGTGGCAGGGTAGGGTAGCTAGCCATCTGTTATTTTGCCCTTTCTTTCCAGTCTTCTTGCCCGTAGAAACAGGTTCCGTTGAAGTGACTGGCCGAAGTCCAGGGGGTGGGGAGCTATGTGACTTTATCTGGGCCACATCAGCTTCATGCGTTTCTGCTGTCTTTAGTATCAATGGCAATTTAGTAATTTTTGTGAGTGTCCTATTTACATATCATTGTCTTTACACATATGAATCTTAGGAAGCAAAATGAATTCCATTTATAAACTCTGGTTTTAGTGCGTTTAAGGGTTTAGTTCACAATCCCCATAAATTTATCTTAGAAAACATATTTTCAGCAGTGAATTCCAGGGGTGCGAATGTCTTATTTCAAATAAGTGTGTGCTAAAGATGTTTTAAACCTGCAGGATTCAAAGCTTAGTTTCTCATCTCAGCAGATGGAATTAACACAAACATAACAAAGTTAACATCATGGTTGTTTGCATTATTAATCTTCAAATGCATGGCATTCTGCTACCTGCTAGTCAGGTTTGCATGAATCCTTTCATTGCAGCATATGTCAACAGAAATGTGCTTCCATCTGCTGCTGGATAGCTTGATGCCTGATATTCTGAGACAAGGCCCAGCACAATGCGTACCTCTGTTGAGTAATTACAGGTGTGTGGTGAGGAGCCCAGGGCATTAATCAGAGGCTTAATTATGAAAAAGGTGGATCTTTTGTTCCACTCTCGGAGCATGAGTTTACCACACACTTTTTAAACTGCAGCATCCATCTGCTCAGCTCCTTAGAATGTTTGCCTTGGCTGATATGGACCCTAAAGTGTATCAAAGGATGTGATTAAAGCAGGTTTAAACATTAACTTGGAAGAAGCACGGTTTATGTTTTTCTTTCCTTCTTTCCTTCCGCCCTGTCTTCCTTCCTTCCTACCTCCCTTCCTTCTCTCCATCTACTTTTCACTCAAGAAAGATCTGTTGAAATGCTAAAACTTCAAATAGGTTAAACTATTAAACACCTATGAGCTCTTAATAGAGTGAGTATTGTACAGTCATTTAAAGGATATAAACACATGGTTTGTAGAAAGTAGATGAGCCCACTAATGTAAGGGGGGAAACCTACTTAGAAACAAATGTTCTGTGAACACGATATTTTTTTAAGATTTCAAGTTATTAAATGACCTTATTTTTTATTTTACAAAGGACTTAACATGTTAGAATTTAGCATATTGCTACTACTTTAATCTAGATTAAATCAGGATTATTTTAAAGCATTTTTAAATAATCACATTGAAGTCTGATAAAAGAAACTGGATTTTTTTTTTTGTATTGCTTTCTACTTGTCTTTTGAGACTAACTATAGGTCTTATAACTACTAGTCATAAAACTACAGAACTTCAGTACAGCTGATTAATGTGCATGGCCTAGAACTGCATAAAAGGAGCTTGTGGTTTTCTTACTAATCCCCTTGCACACAAACACTCTCACACAGATGGCTTCAGAGATGTGACCTGGCCCTGAATGGCATGAACACCTTTCAGTGGTGGCTCCCTGGTTTGCCACAGAATGAAATTGTGACTGCTTCAGAACAGAACTGAGGGTGAGGGTCCACTCAGCCTCCCAGCAACCCACTGAATGGATGTTATAAAGGCCCAGAAGCACAAGGTGTCGGGCAGTTCATGGTCTTCCTGCTCCTGCACTTTGCAGGGCACCTCCCCATCACTTGGGCTCGGAGCCACGCCCACTCCTACCCTCAGCCTACCACTCCATCCGTTCCTGCTTAGCACAAGGATTGCCCAAAGAGTGAACATTTTCACCTCTTCATCTGCTTTTAGTATTTTTTATATGTAACGGTCTGCTTTAACTTTTGAAAATTAAGAAATTCAGAAGTGAAAGGCTGAATATATTCCTGGTTGTAGTGATAGGTGTTTGAAAGTGTCATTTATATATCCACTTAAGCAATCCCCTAATTTTTCTGAAGAGTTCACCATTCAGTGGAGGTTGGAAGAAGTATCTCGTCCTGATGCCATGATATAGATTTTGGGCAGGTCATCTGACAATTTACCTATAAAGTGGGTTCAATAGCCCTAGACTGAACCTCTCCCAGCACCCCTCTCAATAAAAAATGTATGTGATCTATGTTCTCTTAGGTGATCATACAGTGACCATAGGTTCAATCTACTTTGGAATTTTGTCCTTAAAAGTTACAGTTGTGTTTTCTTATATTTCCTTTCAGGATATCTTAAATACCATCATAAGACACTGTCCACCCCGATTTTTTTCCCTGGGTTTGCCTGGCTTCTCAATGCTGGTGGGGGACTTCATCACTGCTGCTGCCAGGGTCCTCAGTACAGACATGCTGGCGGTGAGTATGACAATGCTCAGCATCCAAACTCCCAGGAGGCTTCACAATCGCTAACAAGGTTCAGATTTCTCCACTCTTAACAGGTGTTGACTCATTAGTGCAATGTGAAACTGGGCTCTCTGATAGATGCCCTGGCAGCTGATGTGTGAAGTTGTAGGATAAGATGACACACTGGTATTGGAAAGGCGTTTCATCAAAAGGCCAGAGTGTGAGAAATCATATCCTCACTAATATTTCAGCACATTCACACAATCAGAAGCAGGACTTGTCTCTTAGAATCTTATTAACATTTTCCAGAAAATGCTGATACAGACATAGATGTCTGTAGTTTAAAGAGAATTTTAAGTGTACATAAGCAGTGAGGTTTTTATTATTATTACTAATATTGTTGTTATTATCAAAGTATTGATTATAATAAGTCTAATAGAAAATATTTTCATAAAATGCTAGAACACTAAAATTTTAACCAGGAAAGAAGTGTATATTTTCTCATTAATGTGTTATAAAATTTTGGAAAAATTCTTATACTAAAAAGTTAGAAACAAGTAGACCAATGAAATATTAAGGGTTATATGGAGAATTTATTTGCAGTCTCTGCATTTGCTTCCACCATAAGGGAGATATTTTAATGCCTTTTGAGAGAACACTCTTGTACATTTAAATTTAATGGGCCTCTTCCATTTGTGCTCTGTACTCTTACTACTGGTTCAGAGTCATGTTTTCCTCTTCAAATTGTGTAAATAAAATTACATTTACTGTTTTCCAGTATTTGTATTGAAATCATTTTACTATACAACTACATAAATTTTGTTTGACATATTGTTACTTTTTTGCTCTACTTTTTCTTTGGTGTAGGTAAATTCAAACTATAACCCTGGGTTTTGAATTAAATTGTTTTTTAATACCTTGTGAGACTATTATTGCATGCTGGTGTTCTCATGTACGTTTTCTTATAAGAATAAAGAGCAAAGGGAAGAGAGAAGTGACAAGCACTAAAGGGAAGGATGAAAGAAGAAAGGAATAGAAGAAAAAAAGGAAAAAATACTGAATTTGTTCAACTTTTTTTTTAAGAATATGACTCCATTATTTTCGTAAAAGATTTTAGAATAATCATTCTAAACCTTCAGATTTATTTGTAATCATCCAAATCAGCAATGAAGAATATTACAAGATAGACAGGAAGGAAAAAGTATACCTTTGTATTGAAATTTCCTTTAATCACCGTGAGTTTCTTATAAAAATCCTGGTGTCCTTTCTAGAGATAATATCATCCATTGTGGCCACTCTCTGTGACAATTTATGTTTAGATAAGCTATTCAAGTGTCTTACAAATTATTTTTTAAAAAGAAAGAGAAAATATAAGAATATGAACGTCCGAGTTACGTAAAGAAACTAATCCTTTGAATTACTTCGCATTGTTCTCTTAGTTTAATCTTAATGTTTAAAATTATAGGGCAACTGCTGAGAGATGTTTGAATGGGGTACTCCTACTCAATTATATTTTTCAGTTAATATGAGTTAATTATTTTTAAAACTTTTTTTTTATTAATGAAGTGCTGTTGTTTTACACCTTTGTTAAAAACACAAGTTAATCGTAAGTTTGAAATATTCCTTCTATGGAGATTTCTCTATATGAAGGAATGAGAAAAAGATAGAGGTTTACACAAACCATTGAAGGATGAGTGTAAGGTTGTATTTAGCAACATTATTTCTAATGGCCAAAGACTAGAACTAATCCAAATGTCTGTCAGCAACATAACAGATCAATTGTGGTATGTACATAAGGTAGATATTACATATATGATTCCTTTCCCATTCTTGTCCCTTTAGATCCATAGAGTCAGGCCTGGATTTAATGCTGCTACTCATTTTTCCGTCTATAAATTGAAACTCGGCATAGACTTAATGCTTAGGCAAAAATATTTTCTAGATTTTTCTACATTCTTTGATAAAGCTTTTATTTAAGATCTAGTATTTTGCATCCAGTTGTTATATCGTCTAGCATTCTATCCAAAAGTCTACCGCACAAACCGGGTTTACACACTGCACAATAGTTCAAGACCACTCAGGGAAAAGAATCAGCCCCCGTGAAATCTAAACCAAGACTCTGAGAGGCAGAGGAAGCAGTTAATGAATGAGGGCTGAAAAAAAACAAGATTTGTTTAAAAAACATTGACTTTGGATCAACTATGTGCAAGGATTTGCCCTGGATGAGTGTGACAGGCTCCCTACACTCAAAGAATCAAATGTGTAAACTAAATGTTAATATTCGCAATCATAGTACAGTTGTATCCAGACCCCAGAGGGTCAGCAAATTAGGAATAGTTAATCATGCTTGGTGAGAGGTGGAGGGGAAGACACATGTTGCAAAAAGTGATACCGAAACACAGACCTGAAGGTGATCAGTACTCACTTGATAAACGAAGACATAAATGGCTGATCCTAATCTGAAGGCAGTTTTTATTGAGCACATACTGGGATAGAGAATTGAAGACTATCTAAGCCCCTGCCCTCCTTGGGCAAACCACACTGCTGCTGGGGTTGTGATGGCATCACTCAAATGGAATGAGATGACAATGGCCTGTGATTTCCTTCCTCCTTGCCCCAAGGCCTTTCTTTTTTTTATTATTATTATATAAATATTTTATTTTTGTTATTCATATCTTTTACATTATTGTGTGTTCCCCATATTGTGTGTTACCCACCACCTGTTCACCCGTGGAGCCATCACCATAGTCCCCTGTGCTCCCCTCCTCCCACCTCTTGAGCCCTTACCCTCCCCTCCTTCCCTGCTGAATGTCGCATTCTTATTTGGCTCCCCTATATTCCTGTTATAAGTGAAACCATTCGATAATTTTCTCTTTCTTTCTGGCTTATTTCACTGATCATGATCCTTTCTAGACCCATCCATGTTGCTGCAAATTGCACGTGTTTGTCTTTTTTGAATGCTGAATAGTATTCCATTGTGTATATGTACCACATCTTCTTGATCCAGTCATCTGTTTTGGGGCATCTGGGTTGTTTCCATACCTTAGCTATTGTAAACAGTGCTGCAATAAACATGCAGGTGCATGTGTCCTTTTGGATTAGTGTTTTTGTGTCCTTTGGGTAGATTCCCAGTAGTGGTATTGCCGGGTCATATGGAAGCTCCATTTCTAGGAGTTTGAGGAAACGCCATACAGCTTTCCATAGTGGTTGGATCAATTTGCATTCCCACTAGTGTAGGAGAGTTCCTTTTTCTCCACATTCTCGCCAACATTTGTTGTTACCTGTTTTTTTAATGTGCGCCATTCTCACTGGCGTGAGGTGGTATCTCATTGTGGTTTTAATTTGCATTTCCCTGATTATAAGTGATGTTGAACATTTTTTCATATACCTGTTGGCCATTTGCTTTTCTTCTTTGGAGAAGTGTCTTTTTAGTTCTGCCCATTTTTTGACTGGATTGTTGACTTTGTTGAGTTGTGTGAGCTCTTTGTAGATTTTTGTTATCAGTCCTTTATCAGCTGTATTGTGTGCAAATATCTTCTCCCATAATGTAGGCAAAACTCTGCATGACATACACCTCAGCAAAATCTTTAAAAGTACTTCCCACATAGCGAAGAAAGTAAAAGAAAAGATAAACAGCTGGGACTACATCAAACTAAAAAGCTTCTGTACAGCAAAAGAGACAATAATCAAACAGGCCTTTCTCAGACTACTCCCACTTTAGCTCCCCCAGTCCCTGTATGCACACTCACATGCTCTCTGGCTTCTGTGCGTGTGGGACCTCTCACAGATCCACAGATGCCCTGGTGCCTTTGCCTATATCATTCCCTGCCTGCAGTGTGACTCTTAAGCTTCTCAGTTCATTCCGTCACTCCACCTGCCTGGCTGACTTCTTCTTTTTGTGACTCTTAGCAACAGTTCATTTTTATCAAGAACATTGAGAATAACACAGGAAACAGTCATGACTGAATCACTTGCCTTTCTGACTCCAAATGAATCTCCAGACCAGTTTTCACAACACTTGTTTACATCCAACTATATATCCTAACCACATTGAACAGGAAAAAAAAAAACTGCCTCATCTTGGTTCCCATAGAATATCTGTATGTTTTATATTGCCTTATCTACCTGTATGCAGATGAGAATAAAGCTAGGTAAATAAATGAATTTATCAGGCTGCTAAGATTTGACCCCAACCTCATGCAGCCTAGTGCCATCTCTGAGTGGCTTACCCCAAATGCTGAACAAGTGTGGAAAATGGAGTTAGAAAGCTTCAGTTCATTCAGGGTCTGTCACTTACAGGGTATGTGGTATTGAAAAGCTATTTAACCTCTCTGAACCTCTGTTTCATCTGTAAAATGGTAATGATACTAATTTATATTTCATTGGGTTGTTGAAGGCATTCTATTAGGAAATGCTTGTATAGCACTCAGAGCAAGGCTGGCATAGAAAGAACTCTTTAAGACTTAACTGCCATTATAATTATTGGATAATAGTGGATAGACAGGCATGGGTGGGTAAATGGATGACACACTTTTATAATCCTGTACCTGTTCATATTCTTGGCTAATGGTTGATGCTAGTAAGTGTAGGCTAAATTGAAATCAGTGAAATGCCTCCTTTAATACATTATTCCAATAATGAACAGTGATTTGTTTCTCACTAGATGTCATATATATATATATATATATATATATATATATATCTCATATATATATATATATGATATCTTGCAAAGTAGTTCTTGATGAAGCAGTACTTTCTTTCTCTACCTTCTGATACCTAACTGCAATCATACTTCATTATGAATTTTTCTTAACTCTGTTGACAGCAAAAAAATGAAGTCGATATAGTTTACTTTGCTTTGTCAAGACCATTGAGACCAAAATGTGAAACAATCATGAATGAATCACTTGCCTTTCTGACACCCAATGAATCTTTAGACCAGTTTTCACAATGCTTGTCTATATACAACTATAGTGATATTTTCCATTCTTTGGGGATTTGCTTTTTCATTTAGGGAAAATTCTCTACTTAAATAATCACCTGGGAGAAAATAACTAGGTATAGTTTACTATTTCTTATCTAGGATAAAATGGTTATCAATTCCCGTTTAAAACCATGAAAAAGTAAAACACAGTGTTTAAAGTTTCTAACTTACAAATACAAAATTGTGTGTATCCCTTTCTTGTGTGCAGGCACCTCGTTCAGAAGCACTCACCATTCTGGGTTCTCTTGTCTGCTTTCCAAATATCTACCGGGAGATCCCTTTACTGCAGTCAGTGCCAGAAGTTAATGAGGTCATTACAGGAACCGAAGATATCAAGGTACATTATGCATTTGACTGAATCTTAACTTCAGCGTTTTATAATTTCAGCTCTATGTTTTTCTCTTCCATTAGAATCTACTTATGCCTCAAGTTTTGCTATATCATTTAAATGTTTCAATAGTTCTTTTAGAAGGCTATTTAGAGGGATTTATATGTATTAGATTCAGTTAAAACTGATTATTATGGTCCTCAGGGTTTTTGTTAAGATCTGTTTATTATGCCTGTGGATCATAATTACATAATAAATTATCCTTTGTAATAATTTTATTAGTTTAATTATGCTGCACTAATGCATCAAATGAATTTATAAGAAATAATTCAAATAAGCTAAATATTTGATCTTATTGTTGTATTGATTAAATACTCCTGCTAATTTGAAATTCCAGATTATTCCTTGGAGAATAAAAGTAAGAATTTATTCTCTCCCCAGCTGACTTTGGGACAAACAAAATAAATTTTTCAAGTACTAGAATACATCTGCCCATCTATCTGTTTATCAATCAATCATGATTACAATGTATAATCTGTAATGCTTATAGTGTACATTATATAATACAATTAAAGTAAAAGAAAATTGAGTTTTTCCTCTCTAGAAATCTCATTTATTGACTGCTTTTCTCTGGGCTGCCTTATTTGCCCAGAGAGGTTAGTGCTGAGGCCACCTTCCATGCTGCTTCCCTAAATGCGTGTGTCCCACCCTTGAAGTTCTCTTGAATGGGGGCCTCTGCAGAGCGCCCGGTGCTTCTGTAGCTTCTGAATACCTGAAACATTATCAGAGTATCTGGAAAACCACCTATGAAACAAAGTTTTTATTTTAATTAATTTACTTAATTTTGTGTTTTTAGCATTACCTCATAAATATATTACTGAAGAATGCCACAGAGGAACCAAATGAATGTGCAAGGTAAATGTTGAATAAAAGGTAAACTATTTTAGAATTTTCATTTATGCTTAATGTTGAGAAACACTTGTTCGTCCACATTACTCTTATACACACACTAAAAAGTATAATAAGAATTAAGTCAGGGAAATGCATTACTTAATTTTTCTAAACCACACCATTATTAAAGTGAAAATAGTAAGATGAAAAAGATTATATAGTGCCTTTTGTATAAGAAAAAACAAGATTTATAGATTTATAATGTATTCCCTGATATTTTTAATAAGAAAATGAAAGGATAACTAAAAAATCTTCTTAAAATGATGTACTATGGGGTAGTGTTTCTCAATCAGAAGTGATTTTTTTTTTTTAACCACAGGAGATATTTGGCAATGTCTGGAAATAATTCAGTTGCTTCTGCCAGACATGAGGTTGTTGGTAGCCTGTGACCAAGATATGAGGTTTTCTTGGCTACCTACATAGTGAAAAGTTCCTACCTTTTCTCCCAAGGTAAAACCTAAAGCTGAAAACACTAGCATAAGGGAATACTGGTTTCTGACCCTCAACTTCCAATACTCTAAGATCACAGAAGCCTAGCTTAATCTCTTGCTTCTTCCCAGGAATTGAATCATACCCTGCTCCCTCTCTGTTTATTAAAAAAAAAAAAAAAAAATCTATCACTCATCATTGTCTTGTTAGCTCTTTGATAATTTGAAGGGTTTTTATTTTTTTTATTTAATATCTTCTGCTACCTTCAGTTGAAGTTTAGCCCAAATTTTCTAGTCTGACAGTACCAGAAATTAATTATCACCAAGCTTATTATCACCTTAATAATTTTTAAAAATAACCTTGCAGTAAACCCAGTTTCTTTGACTAAATTTTATTCAGGAAAGTTACTTCTGGCTTGTAATTTTCTTCTCCATTTGTTCCTTACCAGACTTGATTATAAGGTTGTAATACGTGAGGTGCTGTTCTGTTCTCTAAATTTAGTCTGCAAGAGTTTTTGTAAATTTAGAGTTAATGTTCTTGTGTATTTAATAGACTTGATGGTAAAACTATCTACGTCTTGTATTTTCTTTAAGAAGATTAACTCTTAATTTTCTTCAATGGCTTTAGGAATATTAAGGGTTTTTTGTTTTTTTTTAAAGTTTAGGTAAATAAAAATTTTCTAGAGATTTGTCTATTTCATCTAAGTTTTGAAATATACTTGCAAAGATGATGTCTCCATTATCCTCTTAATATCTTTTACCTTTCATTTGTATATACTTTCTATGTAATCTCTTACTTTTCTCACTAGCCTTGCCAGAAATTTGTCAACATTATTAATTTTTTCAAAGAATAGACTTTGGCATTTGTTCAACCTTTCTATTTTAAATATTGTTTTTATTTCCTACTTTCTGCTCTTTTTATGTTCTTTCTTTACATTCCATCATGCCCTGTTTTTTTAAGTTGCTTACTTGGAATATAAGTTCTCAACCTTGCATCTTTACAAATATAAACACTACAGTCTATATGTTTATTTTGAGCTGCTACTTTATCATATGTATTATTTTTCTTGTAATTTTTTTTCAATTTCCATGATGATTCTTTGAGTCATGATTTATTTAGAAGTAAATTTTTAAATTTCTGAACATATGGTTATTTCTATTCATCTTTTTGCTAATTTTGTGGTTCAAAAATGTTATCTGTCTGATAGCAATTTCTGAATTGTTGATATTTGCATTATGATCCAATTTATGTCCCATTACAGTTATTATAAATGTCTTGTATATACTTGTAAAGAATGTACACACCATTCTAGATGTGTCCATTAGCTTTGTTTTTATTAAGTTGTGTGCTTCAAATATTCCATATCCTTTATAATTTTCCATCATCTTGATTTTGCTGAGAGATGTTTAAAAAAAAATCTCTTACTATTATAGTACATTTATCTATTTCTCTTTATGTATTTGTCAATTTTTGCCTTATATATTTTGAAGCTATATTACTAGTTACATAGAAATTTAAAATTATCATATCTCTATGTGAATCAAATCCTGTATGTAATGACTCTCTTTTATCTTTAAGGATGATCAATTTGTGTTAACAACTGCTTATCTGATACTGATTTAGCTACTTTTATAAAATTTTCTATCCTTTTAAGCTTAACCTTTCTGTATTCTTTGCTTTTAAATATCTTTGCAAAAACTGTACATACTTGATTTTATGCATTTATCCTGTCTGATCTCTATCTTTAACTGAAGCACAAATTCTTTTGCATTTATTGCAGTTACTGATTTATGGGTATATTTCTTTCATCTTATTTTTATAATTTATATTTGGTCTTTCTCGATGTTTCTTTAATTTTCTCCCTGTTCTTTCCTTCTTCCTTTCTCTCTTTCTTTCAGATTATTTTTTCCACATCCCATTTATTACTCCTTGTGTTTAGTAGAAATCATAGGCTCTCAGTTCTTTTAGAGGCTTTCTTAGACATTTTAATATGCATACTTATCTTACTAATTCTGAAGTCATTCTATCCCTTTTCCTGAACTTTGCCTTTTCCTTGCCTGATTTTCCTTTTCATGACCACAGCTGCTCCTTTCTTGTTTCTCTCTTCTACCTAACCTCTGATGTTAGAGTGACTCAGGTTTAGGGCTACTTCTCTTCTCCCTAACTTTTCTAGGTGGTCCTGTTTATTCTAATCAAAGTTTAAATGCCACCTACTTTCCAATGATACTGAATTTATTTACCCTGGTCCTTTTGTGAATTCCTTATATATGAGACATATTAATGGGCTACTTACTATCTCAACTTGAATGCCTTAACACATCCAAACTTAACACAAGAATAACTGAACCCTGGATTCTGCTGTCTGCTCTCCTTCATACTTCATCTTGGTAAATGATACCATCATCTACTTAGATTTTCAATCCAAAAACTGTAAACAAACTCTTTCATTTCCTTTTCTCATACTCACCACATTCAAATGTCCAACACGTTTTAGCAATACCTTTCTCTCTCTTTTTGATATAGGAAGCCAAATTTCTATGGAACTAAAAATAGAATACAAAGAGTCTCGATAGATAAAACTCATTTGGGTTCACAAGGAACATGCTGAAGTTACAGAGAACCTTTTGATAGGAACTTCTAGGCATGAGGAACAACTTAGAGTATTAAAATGTGATGATGCTAAGTAGGATGTTAAATGATAAAATTTTAAAGAGAAAAAAATAGCTTAGAAGAGCTATTTATAATCAAGGCTTATAGCGCAAAGCAGTGCAGGGAGTTGAGATTATTAAACCATTTTATGGTTTACAAATGTTCTGCATAATGCAAAACTAGTAGAGCAATGCAGTTGTTCCTAGAAATTAGAGATCTTTTCACTTAACAAATTACATTTACTAGATAGGTTAAGAATTCTAAAAATTAATGTGTGTGCTTATACACACACGTACACATATATGCATGCAAAGAATGAGAGACTATATAACAAGAAGAGGAGGATCTTCAAATGGTGAAAATTGATTTTGAATATAATTACAAGTTGTATAGATTTTAGTGGGTCCAACAATCAGTGTCTGTTAAACTGCAGGGGGGGGGAGACTTTTTGAAAGAATGTAGAGTACATAGACTAAGACTGCAAAGTACCATTTCTTTGAGAATAAGCATAGGAATTGGGCAAGAGAAGACAGATTTGAAGAATTTTGTTCAGTAAAGAAGATTGCAGTACATATGTAACTCTTATATAATGCTGCTGTTGGAGAAACAGAAAAGAACTGACATACCTTATAAATTGCTTTTACTGAGTGAATTTTGGTAGAAGATAACATAATCTCAAAAGAGCATTGGAATACTCTTAATATGTAACACATTCTCTATCCTAATTTTAGAAGGTGAGAATCCAATGAAATATGCTAGTTTTAAAGCCTCAAGATATATTGAATATAATTGCTTAATTTTACAAATACAAAGGAACTTTCAGTATGGAGAACCAAACAGTATATCTAGTTTGATTGACACCTGATATAAGGTCTTAAGAATAGCATATATAAAGCGCTGCTAATGTCAAGTTCCAAGTAGTGGTTTGAATCACTTTTTTGTTCTGAAAGTGAGCTGATTTGAGAGCAAGCATTTTAATTTTATATACAGACATTAAGGAAAAATTAACAGAAATGTGACTTCTTGATCATTGCAAAAGATAGTCGAGTATAGCAATTCCACATGGTATTAGCACTTAAAACTGATTTAGAATTGTGAAAGGTAGTTTTTAAAGGACTGTGCAACTTAAAAATATTTTGTCTAATATTGTTTAAGGGAAATAGCAGTGGGACTTATTTCGAAAGTTGTGTTCAGATACTCTAGGACTTTATACCTGTTTGTGGTAAGTACTATATATTTTATTGTAAGGAGACCAATTACAAAGTCAGTTCCAACAATTTTCTAATTCATGGTTTTTATCCCTCCTTAAATATATCTTGACACAATAAAATGTAATAAAAAGTTAATTTCAGCAAAAATAGGTTATGTAGTGACTGTAGCAAGAGAAAATACACCTTTTATTTCATTAAATATTTAAGTACTAGCTTTTATCAGTAATTCTGTTTATCCTGAAAACTAGTCTATTGAGGATTATTTATTTCTTAAGATTTTTCTATTGCTGTATATGTATTTTTTCTATAAAAAGATTTAAAATATTTTGTCATTTGAAAATACCCCCCAATACATTAAATGTCATAAGAATTTTCCTTCTTTTTCAAAAGATGCATTGCCATTTGCTCCCTTGGTGTCTGGATATGTGAAGAACTTGCACAGTGTACAAGCCATCCTCAACTAAAAGAAGCTGTCAATGTGATAGGTGTTACTTTGAAGGTATTACCAGTTCATCATGTATATTTGACATTAAGCTATAGCCCAGGTATTCAGCCAGTTTTAGTTTAAATTAGCCCCATCTTTATTTTCCTGTTCATCACAGAGATATGTGATTCATATGTGGCCAGTTGGGCTTCTTTTGGTTACTGGATAGCTCCTATGACAAGACACCTGACATCTGCTGGTGGGAGTGATAAGAAAGTGAGATTTTATGCCCTCACCTTTTCAGCAGGACCGGGAAAGACCTGACAGTTTCTGGTCAGGAGCCCTGAGTTTGCTCACCATCAACTAGGTCTAGGTACTTGTTTCTCCTTTTGCTTTGTTATTGAGAAAAATTGTGTTTACTGGGCACTCACCCTGGGCCAGAGTGTTGGTAGCTCCTAATTACCTCTTATTAACCTTTGTGACAGCTCTTCCCTATTCTATACCAGAGCAAAGCAGGGCCCAGAGAAATTAGGTTGTGAAATTGTATGGATATAAGTGATGGAACCATCACCAAGAGCAGACTGAAGACAAAACTGAACTTTCATATGGGCTCTTAGGCTGCTTCCTGAACCAGAGCTCAAATCCTACCAAATCCATCTGGCTCCTGTTTAGAAATGGTAGGAATGTTAGCATTGCTTTTATTCTGCTGCTAGGACCAGTGAGTGCCCAGGCCCTGCCAGGCACTATGCTGAGAGTTTGTGGAAGTCCTCAGTTGCAAGGTTAAGTATCCCATATTATAGTGGAAGAACTAAGGTACAGAAAAGTTAAGAAACTCTTTTAAGACTCTGGACCATCAGCCAGGTCAGGCTGATTTCAAACCCTGAACGTGCCCTATGATACCAAGGTCAGGCTTTTGTCTGCCCTTTTCTGTTACCTGCCATGTGCTGTTATAATAGTCACAACCACTACACACAGCTGACACCTGAAGCAGTCATTGCCAGGCCTGTGACAGCCCTTGTGCTTCAGCTCAAGGGGAAGCAGCCAAGGGGTATTATAGGCCCTGCCGGCCTTTGTAGTCAGATTTTCACCCACCCCTTCTCCTGGCCAAACTGTATTACCTCCTACTCCCTCAGGTAGCCTCTGAGCACCCTTTCTGTCACTTTATCGACCCTTCCTTGCAACACCTGGCAGTGCAATTTATATCCTGAGGTAGAAAAATGACTGCTGCTGATTTCCATGACATGGAATGGATAATTGATCAAACAAAGACATTGCTGAGAAGTGTTCCTGTTAGAGCAGGATGCTGACCTCTGCCCTTTGTGATTGTGTTTGATCCTTAGAGCCACCCTTGACTTAAAGGGTTACTGCCACCTCCACTTCACAGAGGAGGAAAATGAGCTGGTTGGGAGCTTAGGAGCTTTCCAGGATCAAAAATCCTGAGTCTAGGGTTTTGCACAACTGCAATGTGAAAACACTCCTGTCACTCATTAAAGTAAAAAAAGTTGGATATCAATAGTTTATCTACATGAAATGTAAATGTGTGTTAAATGTACATTTCTAGATTTAAGAAAAAATCCAAAAACATCTTAAAATTGAGAATGAAGGAGAGATATAGCTATAAAACAGGAAAGAAATGGAGATTGATAATAAGAGTAGAAGGACATGAAATGAGATTTTTTTTTAATTTTTACAAATTTTCAGAATTTCTGTAATTTTTCTAAGTTATGAAGAAAAATGTAAGACATCAGCAAAAAAAAAGGAAAAAAAAGTGCCTGCCATTTATTGAACCCTTGCTCAATCAGGGATGTCCCAGCAGTATGTAGACTGTTCCATCAAATCCCCCACCTCATAGATGCCACTGCTCTCGCCATTGTAGAACTAAAAGAAAAGGGGATTGGAGATAGGCCATGACCCTTGCTCTAACTTGAACTGCTAAGAAATCCACAGGCCAGGATCACCCAAATCAGTTCTCCCTTTCACCTTTATGAAAATGGGAAAACTTATCAACATAAGTCCTGTCACTAGGTGCAACCCCCGCTGCACCCCTCCCCATGATGCCTGCATTGCTGTGCCCACTGGGTTCCTTTAGTGACACATATATCTGAGAAAATCAAGAAGAGAAGAGAAAGAGTTGTCACAAGGAATAGGGGTACAGCAGCCACTCTGAGAAAAAGTACTGCAGGGAGACTTGGGGCTCTGCATTGGGGGAAGAGGTGAAATGAGAAGTGGGGAGAGGTGGAGGAGAAGTGAGAGGTATGGGTGACAAGAAGCTGGAGCCATGCCCTTCAGAAACCCATGTCTGGGTTGGCTGGGGTGTTCCCTTGGCTATGGGCAGTACATGGTCAGTGTGGGCTAGGGAAATGCTCCCCATGGGGCATCGGTGAAAACCAGCCTGTGGCTACAACAGTGAACAAGAAGAGTGTGAGAACATTGCAACTGCCTGGAGAACTCCACACAGCTACTTGTTTGGTTCTTGTGGGGTAGTTCCTGGGTGGTGGAAGTGGCAAGACCTATTCGAAGCCAAGCTGTACTTTAGTTTCCGTAGGCTTCCCACTGGGGAAGGCAAGGGCACTAGGATGGCCATGTGGGGTCAGGGTCAGGCAAGCTGCTCAAGCCTGTCACCCAGGCAGCATGAATGAGAAGAGGTGGACCCGAACCCCCAGCACTCAGCCCCACCTGCTGCCCCATCTCTTATTCCATCTTAGGAGGTACTGACTCCCTCCTCCTCTCCTCACTACCCTTTGTAGTCAGAGTCTGAACACTCCATCCTACCTGCTGTCGAGGCCACCCCTGACACAGCTGTTTCCCTCTGCCTGTTACTGAGCCTCTAGGCCACCCACCCCATGGCCCTAGTCCCATGGCCCCAGAGATCCCACAGATCCCTGCCCTCCATACTGCCACCAGAGGAATCAGTTACACTCAGGCCTGACCTCATGCCCCAGACTAGAGAGCTTGGAGTGGCATTCAGAGACACCATAAGCAGGTCTCTGCTTGCCCAAGATGGTCAACTACTCATAGTAGGGTCTGTTTTTGCCCTGTTCATCTTGTGCCTTGTGCTTTTAATTCATTGCTGGCACATTGTCAGTACTTCAGGAATAGGTGCTAGATGAGTGAATGAAGGGATCATTTATTCAGCCCTACCATTCCCCACACCTCTCTGGGTTAATAATACCACTCCACTTACAGCCCTCCACAGCAACCCTTTTTGACTCACCACCTGTGCCTTGCTGCCCACTGCCTGAAAAGAAACAGACTCCCTCTGCATTCTTCCAGGCTCAGCTCTCCTCCACAACGCCGTCTCTACTGTGTGCCCACCTCTCTCATACCTCACACCTTTCTCCCCATAGCTTTTCTCTCTTACATATGTATCCATAGGTTTCCCTAGCGAAGGGCATGCATAGGCTCAGTGATGAACCTTTTCACCCTAGACAGTGAGGCATAGATAGCAGTGTCACCCCAGGTTTGGCCAGGGAGAGAAGCATAGGGTGTGCTCATCCCTTCATGAACCACTAGCATGGAAAGTAAGTAGGACAGCTGAGGGTCCATGCAGGCTCTTCCCTATGACGTATCATCTCACCAGAAAGGGAAGCACTCAAAGGTCTTGGTGGTGACCTGTGTCTCAAAAAACATTTTCAAAGTAATTGAGTATAATAAAGATTTATGGTCTCATAGTCACATTTTTCTCACTTTTCTTAGTATGGTACACACGCAAATTAAGTTTACTATCCTAGGATAGAAAAAAATTTTTAATGAGTTATTTATGCATACAAGCTGGGGTACAGGCCAGAGGTGTGGGGCAGCAAGAGTGTTCACCAGAGACAGAGTGGGGAGCAGAACAGGCAGATCGATGGAAAGACACTGCTGAAGGGAGCAGCAGCGAGGCAGGAGAGGTCTGCTGCACCATGTGGGACTCTCCCCTGCTGGGCGTCGAACTCACGTTGCCGCTGCCAACAGCTCCACAGCACAGCACTTAACCGCTGCTCCACCAGGGAGGCCCCGATAGAAAATATTTGATCAATCTCTCTTTCTCCCTGTGTAAAATGACAATAACATCTACCTTACCGAGCTGTTAATGAAGATTTATCAAAGCTAAAATGAATGAAATTCTTGTAAGAGGTTTTGTGCACAGGTGATAGTCAATTATGTGCTGCATTTTAATTTTCTCTAATTGTCAAAAATTGTGTGATATGAATGAACCATTTGAAATTATGGTTTTAATTTCCAAATGAGAACTACTTGTTTCTATAGAATGTTATGTAAATTAATACACGTAGTCTAGACAAGAGGCAGTTACAGAGTGATAATCATGTATAAATTATCTGGCAAGAGAACACATTTTTCATAAATTTAACACACACAAAAAAAATGTATCCCTGTATGGAGAAATAACTGTTCTTCTTAAGAATAATGTACTTGTCAAGTTAGATTATTTAGTTTGGGTTTTCTTTCTTTCCATTCATAGTTTCCAAACAAAATCGTGGCTCAGGTAGCTTGTGATGTTCTTCAGTTGCTAGTTTCCTACTGGGAAAAGCTTCAGATGTTTGAAACCTCTCTGCCTCGGAAAATTGCAGAGGTAAGTCTTTCTTATGATCAAAAACTTTTACTATTATTTGATATTTTTATTGTTTATTATGTTTGATATTTAATTAATTATACATATTCAAACAATTGGAGAAACAACTATTAAATTGCCATATGAGTCATTCGTTCATTTTAAGGTTGAATTGCCTTGGTTCTTCTCAGCTGTGATCCCAGCCAGGCACTATGTAAAGAAGCCACCAGTATTCTAGGGCAGAGTCTGACACTTGGGGAATTTGAAAGGCAGACAAAAACCACAATAAAGAGACCTTTTGTATAGGACTTCATTCATCAAGAGTAATTTGGATGTTGCCAACAAGGAATAGGCAGCTGGTTGTGATGGCCCTTCATATGAAGGCAGTAGGGGGACTCTTGTGTAAAACAGTAGTTTTTCCCATACTGAAGACCACACTTCCTGCCATAGCATGATTACCCAGCTGAAATGAGGTGACTGCTATAATATACTCTGGGGATGAATGGTGGAAGAGAGGAGCAGATGGGACAGGAAGAATCAGCTCAATGATAATATCCTGGAAGTTGGGGACATTGGGGTTCTTTACTTGTATAGGAGCAGGTACCACCACCCCCATAGGTGCTTGATGGAAAGGACCATCCCTTCTGCCCGTTTTTATAGCTGCACTTTTTATAGCATTCTCTGCTCTTTACACATTAAATGATAACTCTTCAAGGAAATTTGGTTGGTCTCCATGTGGAATTGTGGGAGAGAGAAGAAATGTTACTGATTTATTTTCTCTCTACCCTAAACAAATTTCACCAGTATGATCAATTTGTTCTCTTCACGGTACATCAAAAACCTGTGATTTTTTTACTTTAAATGGCCCAGAGTGAAATAGGTTTAGACATGTCAGTATAAGAAACTGCAAAATGTAAAGCTTGGTTTTAAGACAACCTTAATGTCTAAATGGTGATACCTGTAAGAATGAAACGTGCTTCTACACTAGGACAGCAGATGGTAATCTGGGATAATTTATCAGAGAATTAAATGGGAACATTTTCATAATTATTTTTGAATTTTTTTTCTTCACTGTGAAAGTGTGGAGATTGATGATAGAAGTTTTGTGACTATAGAAATAAATATTCCTTTCTCCAGAAAGGAAACAGGCCATTGCCTTCTAATTTTCAAGGCTTTCTAATTTTCAACTCACTCTTTGCTTTTTATCAATCTCTGCTGAATGACACAAGCTGGATTTAGTTGTAAAACTATCTTGGGATTTTTATCATTGGCTTCCAAAACTATTACTATGGTCTTTTTTCACTTGAAATATGGTTGACAGTTTTGATATTTCTATACATTTTGAAATGATCACACAAGACTTATAGTTAACATCTATCACTATACATAGTAACAAATTTATTTTTCTTATGATGAGAACTTGTAAGTTATACTCTTAGCAACTTTCAGATATGTTTGTTGTACAGTACTGCCAACTATAGTCTCCATGCTCTACACTATATCCCTCATGACTTCACTTACTTTATAACTGTGTGTTTGTTCTCTCTTCACCCATTTACCTACCGCCCTCACCCCCTTCTCTGGCAACAAGAAATTTGTTCTCTGTATCTATTAACTTGGTTATTTTGTGTGTGTGTGTGTGTGTGTGTGTGTTTAGATTCCACATATATGTGAATCATACAATATTTGTATTTCTCTGTCTGACTTATTTCACTTAGCATAATTCTCTCAAGATTTCTCCATGTTGTTGCAAATGACAAAATTATGGGTTTTTTTTCACAGCTTGAATTTTTTTTATTATATTACTATTTACTTCACATTACTGATAACAGTACCATCTTGACTAGAGTATTCAATCCTAGTTCCCTCCCCCCAAAAGCAGACATCAGTTGGATATGTCCATAACTTTTTTGAAGCATTCACATACATTAATACATAAATGCATTAGAATTTATTTTCAACTGTTTCACTATTATTTTTTGTCTGAATGGTATCCCATTATATATACTTATCACATTTTCTTTATCCATTCATCCACTAATGAACACTTAGGTTGTTTTCATTATCTTGGCTATTATAAATAATGTTGCATTGCAAATGACTGTGGTTATTGTTCAAGTTAATTTTTTCATTTTCTTCAAATAAATACCCAGAAGTAGAATTGGTGGATCATGTTTTTTTTGAGGATCCTCCCTACTGTCTTCCTTAGTGATTGTGCAAATTTACATTCCCACCAGCAGTGCACAAGGGTTCCCTTTTCTCCATAACCTCCAATGCAAGTTATTTCTTGTCTTTTTGATAATAGGCATTGTAATAGGTACAAGGTGATAATCTTATTGTGGTTTTGATTTGCATTTCCTTAGTGATTAGTGATGTTGTACCCATTGGCCATCTATAAGTCTCCTTTAGAAAAATGTCTTTTGGGCCTCCCCGGTGGCGCAGCGGTTAAGCACTGCGCTGTGGAGCTGTCGGCAGCGGCAACGCGAGTTCGACACCCGGCCAGGGAGAATCCCACATGGCACGGCAGACCTCTCCTGCCTTGCCCGCTGCTCCCCTCAGCAGTGTATTTCTGATCTGCCTGTTCTGCTACCTGCTCTGTCTCTGGTGAACCCTCTCGCC